>BQNB010035438.1:0-48770 GCA_026074375.1 Tanacetum coccineum | reverse complement strand
CTACGTGCAAGAAGACAAAAAAACGACTTTAGGGACCAATGGTGTAATAGAAAAAAGACAAAAAATGATAGCACAAACGGATATTTTATTGAATTATGACATTAAAGTGGATAGAGACCAATGGTGCAACTAAATTTATATGCAAAATTACCATAATACCCATCACTAACGAAGCGACTTAACAACCATTCATCTCTTGGGACCAAACACGAACCAAAATGATCACTTTTGGGACCATTTTCACCGATTTTCAAAACAGGGGACTGAATTAGTAAACGGGGTGGACTTTGGGGATCAACAGTGTAATTTACCCTATAGGCTATGTTTGTCAAAGGGCTTACTCGGGCTTGGGCTTTTAAAATAAGTCGATTTACAAAATAAGTCTCGTTTATCATGCGAACTTATAAAAGGGCTTATAAGTCATAAGTCTCTCTAATCTCCAGCCCCATAAAAGGGCTAAAAACTTTAGCTCGTGACTTTTGAACTATAAATTACTTATATACCCATAAAAAACTCATTTTATTATGTACTTTTTAGTAATTTTGCAAAATAAGCCCCAGCCTCAGCTCATTTGCCAAACAAGTTTACAAAAATACAAATTTCAATTTCGGCTTATAATATAAGCCTTAGCCTCAGCTCCAGCCCCAACACAAGCCCCAACCCCAGCCCCAAACCATTTCGCCAAACATACCCATAGTAACTAGCTTAAAGACCCGCATAACTACAAGAAATATTAAAGAAATGATTCATTAGGTAGTTACGTGCACGAATAAAATAAGAAACAACAACAAATGTAAATAGGAATCGTCATCTTATTAAGAGAATAATAAGGGATGTGCATGTATCCTCTTGTTCAACAGATATATAATCTTGAATATGAAAAGTAACCCACATTCATTCCGTAAACACCTAACAATTTTTATTAAAAACAAAATAAGGTAAAATGAAGTAACGCGATAAGATTATATGTAAATTCAAAGACTTTGTAGAACCTCAGATAAGTCGTTTTGTTTAAAAAAAGACTGTGAAATTACGGGTATAAGAAAAATAAAAATAACTTATAAGTAATGTTTACGCGATAAGCCAAAAGAACGAAACAAATGAATATATTTGCCGGTTGAAAAAAAAGCTTTTTTGCAAATGAAACATATAAATAACCTAATAAGTTATCAAATAACTAAAAACACAACATAAAGTTAGAAAAACAAAACATATCGTGACGCAACAAATGAGTATATTGCGGGTTTTGTTGAGTTGACTCGCCAACATTGTTTCTGGTATTCTATGGCATAACGGTTTTCTCGTCCACTTCTCTTACTAAAAAAGTTATGATTCCGGAACTGAAGAAGATATTCGTTTATAAGAAACTTTTGTATTTAAATTTTCTTAAACTTGCATGCTTTCAACCTCATTTTGGTACACAACTTTGAACTTGGTAAATACTTTAAAAGCTTATTTGAGCATAATCAACACCTACGTTCAAATTCAATCGTAGTATTAAATAATGCACTATAGTAATTCCGACGCCATTTGGGTTTATGTAATAACAAATACAACTATTGTGCATTATACTGCCAATATTCTATACATTTCTTTCTTGTTCTCCTCTCTATGCTTGTCCTTGTTTTGTTTCCAATGCAACTAAAAATGTGGATATGTGTTCTTGATAATGCTTAATGTGAGGTCCCTGCGAGCCAATATGAGCACGTAAACACAATTAAACATCAACTGGCGATGAGTTTAAAAGTAAATTAAAAGAGGAAAGGTCTTACATGAATAAGGATGGTGAGTTGCTCGTTTAGGTGATGAGTTATATGGACCATCTATGCACTCTAATACAAATTGTGTATCCTAATTTTTTGTTGTTACATTTGGGTGAAGACAAATAAAACGTGTGTAAAACCTTGTTGAAACTATAATCTAAACTTAAAATTATTCATTAATACATATTATTATTATTGTAATGATATAATATTTGACACACAATTCTTTTCAAATAACCATTTAAACATATAAAAAAGTGAGCCACCAATTATTCTAATAGAATTTATGAGGCCATCGTAATAGTCTTGAGAAACATTATATAAGGGTACTAAATGGGTGTTAGAACATAATTATAAGCTTTTCAATGGTACATAATGCAATCCATCTATAGGCTTTTTTTAATTGTTTTTTTGTAACATTATATATTGGTACTTAATGGGTGTTTGGCATTGTATTTTGGACGTAGTTATAAACATTATATAACGCTACATAATGTATATCTGCAAGCTACATAAAGGATGATTATATATACGGTTTCAGTGCGCAAAATTTAACACTTCAGAATTTTGAAAAATTTAGTTATCATTCAATAATATATCAGAGTTTTACAAAAGAGGTCCCAAGTACATTGAAAACATAAAGTTTGAATGATAACAAGTTTGGATGTCCTCAAGTCCAATGCTACTCCGTGCCATAGGTTGCTCAATTACCTGAGATAAACATGCTAAAAGGGTCAACACAACGGTTGAGTGAAATTCACAGTATTTGAAATGTAATAGTTGAATACAAGTCAATGAAAAAGTAATAATTGCAATGAATACAATTATCATGGTAATCAATATTATTGCCCTAAGCTCATGCAACCAAACATTAACATAGAAATCACCTCAGTGACATTAGTGAGGAACAAATGTCCTCGTGGAAAGGTATCTTAATAAAGTTACCCATTATTCTCAAATATAGTGCGTTTGGTTACCCCATGTAACGGGTAAACCAATGGTAAGTTTTCACCCCTAATAGATCATTAACAGTATCACAGTTCAGCGTCGCAAGTGACTACTGTGTTCATGATTATGATGTATTGGTATGAAAGAAAACTCAGGTAGCATACAGTGGAAAAACCAACTTGTAATTCATGTTTATAGCATGTATCTCCCACGTGATAGTAGAAAACATGTAAGGTGGTAACTATAAACTCACCTTATAAAAGTAGATGAATGATTTGAAATTTAATTCAAAAGGAGTAAAACTGCATCGTCACGCAACCTGAGGGAATATGTCCATCTTAGTTCGAGTGTTTTTATTTCAAACTTTATTTTATAAAGTTTAACGAAAATGATTTTGGTTGGTTCAAGAAAACATCGTATCACTGTTTGGGCTATCATAATCCAGAGGTCATGTAGTAAACGTTTGAGGAGTTATGACACTTTTTAAATCGAAACCATTCATTCGTCAAAATGTCTACCCAAATAAAACCCCTCACATGAAACTCCCTAGTAACGTGATCCGTTATAGATTAAATGATAAGATTTTATCATTTTAAGTATCTTCAAAAGCTAGTGAATGATAAATTATGTTATATTTATAACATAATTATTTTTATAGTGTTTCGATCGATGAATGATAACGACAAATATGTCAGGTTTTAATAAAATCGAGTCTTATAATATTTAAATATATTTTTATAATTAATATAAAAATATTACATTTTATACCTTTGAGAATATGAAAATGACAATATATACCCTTGATATATATATTAGTTTACAACTTTACCCTTTAATTATATTTTAAAAACATTAAACCCTTAACTTAGAAAGTTGGTAAAACACACCCCTAAAGTTTAACTTTAGGATAATTACATTTTTGGCCCGAAAGTTTAATAAGTTATAATAAATACCCTTATGCATGAAATGTTTTGCGTTTTTAGTCCAAATTCCATAATCTTTGTATTTTTGAAATCCAAAATTCATATGCAAGCTTAAAGCTATATATACTATAAGCTAAAATAAGTAAGTTTTATGAGCTTGTAGCTTATGAAAAGAGCTTGTGAGCTTAAAAATCCAAAATGAGTTTGTTTGGTTTTAAAATCTTAACCCAATGGGTTCTATCTTTTAGGATATGTTTTTAAGCTTGTAAAAATGATAAATGAGCTTATATAAAAAGCTTATTACAATAGCTTATAGCTTATAGCTTATAGCTTATAGCTTATAGCTTATAGCTTATAGCTTATTAGATACACGAAAAGAGCTTTTTAGGGTTTTTAGAGTGCGTTTGGTTTAGGAAAACCAAATGAGTAAGCTTTATGGTTTAAGGGTTGATTTCATGAGATCATAAGGATGTATAGGAGCTGATGTATAATCTAAAACAATACAAGAGCTTATGGAACGAGTTATAGGACTTACTAGCACACGAATGGGTCAAAATGAGCAAAAACAACTCGAAAACTTTAGAAATGAATCAAGAGACTTATTTCTTCTTGTTTCTTGGCTTCTACTTGCTGTAAACTTTCTTCTTAATCTTCCTTGGCATGGTTAGATCATGATTTTGAAGTAGTATATGGTGAATTGAAAGTATGTGTATGTTTCGTGTATATATAGGGTGAAAGAAAGAGTAGAGGCCAAGTTGATAGAGTAGGGGTCAAGTTTACTTAGAGTGGTGGCCAAGGGTTTTGATTTGAGTCCAAGGTGGTGATGGAGGTGGTTGGGTGCTAGCTAGGTGGTGACTAGTAAGCTAGCAAGTATGTGAGTCATGGTGGTGCTTAGCAAGGTAGTAGGCAAGGTGGTGAATCATGGTGGTGCTTAACAAGGTAGTAGGCAAGGTGGTGAATCATGGTGGTGCTTAGCAAGATAGTAGGCAAGGTGGTGAATCATGGAGAAGGGTGGTTGCTTAGTTTAAACTTGGTTCGAGCTAGTTAAAGGGTGACGAGCTCATTAGGGTTTCGGGTTAGGGTTTTAGGCTTTTAGACAAGCTATGGGCTGAAATAGAGGGTAACTATAGTTCATATGTGGTGCATTGGAGTGTTGTAAGTTGTGTTTAAAAGGTGGTATGAAATGCTTTAAAAAAATGGAGGGAAAATGTAAAATTTGAATACTATGCATTGTCGGGTTGTACATTGAGTTTAAATGAGTTGTACTAGGGTTTAGGAGGGAAAAGATATTCAAATATTATGTATTGTAACCTTGTACACATGCCTTATTAGATTGTACTTTTGTATTGTATGTAAACTTTACATGAAATCGGGGTTTGTTTATAAACGTTAACGTTTGAAATCCGTTTTGATATAACGTTATGTGAAAGTACTTAAATATATAACAGATAGATAAAATGATGATTAAAATTATATTGCTTGAACATATGATAATGTTTACTTACATAAACGGTGATGAAAAATTGGCATTGGTAGTTGCTGAGCACGTTTACTTGTAATTTACATTACGTTACATATGGATGAATAAAGCAAAAATCTTTCCATGAAAATGGTTGTACTTAAGTTAATAAGTAGATATTACATTGATGAAAATTGCATCTAATTTAATAGATGGATAATTACATTAATGAAAATTATGGGTTGTTATAGTCTCCCAACCTTAAAAAATATCTCGTCTCAAGATTTAGTTGGATGATGGAGTGATCTTTGAAAATAGATGTGGATATTTGGCATGAATTTGATCATCGTGTTCCCACGTAAATTTTGGTACTCTTTTAGAGTTCTATCTTACTTTGACTATAGGGATGCGACTTTTAGTTGCTTGACTTCTCGATCCATGATTTCTACTGGTTCTTCCACAAAGTTGAGTTTGTCATCGAGCCAAAGCTCTTTTATTGGAATGATGAGAGATTCGTCAGATAGGCATTTCTTTAAATTAGAAACGTGGAAGGTACTGTGGACATTACTGAGTTCTTCAGGAAGCTCAAGTTTATATGCCACTGGGGTGACCCTTTTAAGGATCTTGAATGGTCCAATGTACCAGGGGTTAAGCTTTTCTCGCTTTCCGAATCGAATGACACCTTTTCGAGGTGACACTTTTAACATAACACGTTCTCCAACTTGGAATTCTAAAGTCTGTCGCCTTACATTAGCGTAACTCCTTTGTCGGTCTCTTGCAGCTTGCAAGCGTTGTCGAATTTGTACTATCTTTTTGGTGCTTTCATGGATTATCTCTGGTCCCGTGAGTTGAACATCTCCACCTTCGGCCCAGCAGATAGATGATCTGCACTTTTGACCATAAAGTGCCTCGAATGGTGATGCCTTAATACTGGCATGATAACTGTTATTGTAAGAAAATTCAACCATTGGTAGTGTCCTATATCCAAACCTTTTTCAAAATCAACAATACAAGCTCGAAGCATATCTTCGATTGTTTGGATGGTTTCTTTCACTTTGTACCTTCCTGTTTCAGGATGATATGCTGTACTCATATCTAATTGAGTACCCAAAGCATTTTGCATTGACTACCAGAATCTGGATGTGAAATGACTATCACGATCTGATATGATGGATATCGGCACTCCATTCCGTGAGATTATTTCTTTTATATACAACCTTATAAGGGTTTCCGTACTATCTGTCGCTTTGGTGGAGATGAAATGTGCTGATTTGGTAAGGCGGTCTATAATGACCCAAATTGTCTCATGTATGCTTGATGTTTTGGGTAGTTTTGTAATGAAGTCCATCGTTATTCTTTCCTATTTCCATGTAGGAATCTCTGGTTTTATCAGTAAGCCGGATGGCTTCTGACATTTTGCTTTAACTCTAGAGCATGTCAAACACTTGGCAACATACTCAGCGATGATTGCCTTCATGTTAGACCACCAATAGAGTTTCTTTAGATCCTGATACATCTTGTCAGAACCAGGGTGGATGGAATATTTTGATTTATGGGATTCATGCATGATTAAGTCCCTCAAATTACCAAAGAGTGGTAACCAACTTCGATTCTTGATACATCGGGTTCCATCAGGACATACTTCAAATGCTTTGTCCATTCCTTGTAGGTTCTCAGCTTTGATGTTCTCTTCTTTGATTGCCTCGGTTTGGGCTTCAACGATTTATGATGGTAATTTTGGGTGAAGGGTCATGACTAATGCTCTAACTTGGAGTGGTTTGATTCGTTCCTTCTGGCTTAAGGCATCTGCTAAAACATTTGCCTTTCTAGGATGGTAGCGAATCTTACAATCGTAATTTGCGAGCAATTCTAACCAATGGCGTTGTCTCATGTTCAACTCTTTCTGATTAAGGATATGCTGAAGACTTTTATGATCAGTGAACACAGTACACTTTGTGCCATACAAATAGTGTCTCCAAATTTTACAAGCGAACACTACTACTCCTAATTCAAGGTCGTGCATGGTATAGTTTTCTTTATAAGGCTTGAGTTGTCGGGATACATATGCAATAACTTTTTCTCTTTGCATTAACACTGCTCCCAGACCTTGATGGGATGCATCACAGTAAATGACAAAGTCATCGTTTCCTTTTGGTAATGCTAAGATTGGAGCTTCACATAGCTTCTGTTTTAGCAGTTGGAAGGCTGACTCTTGGTCTTCTCCCCAGATATACTTCTTGTTTTTCTGGGTTAATTCAGTCAAAGACTTGCAATCTTCGAAAAATCTTTGATAAAACTTTGATAGTAACCAGCGAGTCCTAAGAATTAGCGTACTTATGTGGATGTGGTAGGAGATGCCCAATTCTTAACTGCTTCAATCTTGGCGGGGTCAACGTGAATTCCTTGACTGTCAATCACGTGCCCAAGAAACTGCACGATACTGATCCAGAAATCACATTTGGAGAACTTGGCATATAATTTTCTCTTTTTGAGTAATTCCAAGATTATTCTCAGGTGATCTGCGTGTTCTTCTTTGTTACGGGAGTAGATAAGAATATCATCGATGAACACTATCACAAATTTATCCAAGTATGGTTTGCACACACGGTTCATGAGATCCATGAACACAACAGGCGCGTTAGTTAAATCAAATGGCATTACTTGAAATTCATAGTGTCTGTAACGCGTTCTAAAAGCAGTCTTGGGAATATCTTCATCCCTTACTCTCAGTTGGTGATAGCCTGATCTTAAGTCAATTTTTGAGTAAGTACTCGAACCTTGAAGTTGGTCGAATAAATCATCGGATCCTGGGTAATGCGTAATGATTCCTTCTGGTGAGTTTATTCAGCTCTCGGTAATCGATACACATTCTAAAAGATCAGTTAAAAAGAAAGACGAAACTCATCTAAGTGATTTAAAATAGTCTCGATCTGTTCCTCATGACGTGTGTAAGACATGTCTGGAGCGCCATGATAATTCTCTCCAATCTCAAATACTTGAGGCGGAGCAAAAGGATTAGTAGAGGAAGATGATAGGAAACGGGCTCATTTCTGAGGTGGTAGAATCTCTTCAGGAAGAAAGAAATCTTGGGGATCAAACATTGGTGATAGTGGTAACACGGGAGATAAAGGCAAAACAGTTGGTGGAGCAATAGGAACTTGTGGTAGTGGAATAGGTGATTCATTACTAGTAGCATTATATGCTTGCATGACCTTCATAAATGGATCATCGTAGAAAGGTAAGATGGCTAGCGAGGCCAAAACATACTTAGATAAATCATCTCAAGGATCAGGAGAGGTGTTTCCCGGTGAGGCTGTAAAATAGTCCGGTGAAGCCGGAGTATAGTCAAGAGAGTGCGTAGAGGAAAAAGCATCCTCAACATCGTAATCAGATGGGACGATAATAGGGTAGGTGGATGAAGACATAACGGTGAAACAAACCAGTGTAAATAACATAAGTTATTTATATAATAATCTAATAGTTATGTATCATTTACATACTATTTCGGAAATGTAGTGGCACGAAGGATTTTCTTGGATGGAAAAGTAGTTATAGTTTAGGTTTAAACATTGTTCTCTATAACCACGGCTCTTGATACCAATCTGTAACACCCACTTATTTGACATATAGCAGCGGAAGCTAATTTGGGTCTGTACTCATGAATCAAAACAGTCATAATCAAAAAAATATAACTCAAAAGAGAGACGTTTTAGAAAATATAGCTATCAATTCAATATTATATCCAAGTTTTTTAATTTTTTTTTTTTTTTTTTTTTTTTTTTTTTATTTTTTTTTTTTATTTTTTTTACTTTTCAAAGAGGTCCTAAAATACCTTAAAAATATAAAAGTTGAAAAATAACAAATTTGGACGTCCTCAAGTCCAAATCCACTCCGTGCCATAGATTGCTCAATTACCTGAATTAAACATGCTAAAAGGGTCAACATAACGGTTGAGTGAAATTCATAGTGTTTGCAATGTAATAGTTTTGAATCAAGCATCTATAAGTGGTAATAATTGCAAAGAATAACAATTATCATGGAAAACATATTATAGCCCCTAAGCTCATGCACCAAACATTAAATCCAAAGTCAATTTAATTACTTAAGGAACAACTGTCCTATAAGGAAAGGTAACATGGCCAAAGTTACCCCTTAGTTCTCAAAATATAGTGCGTTGTTTACCCCCATGTACGGGGGAAACAAACCACCCACGGGAGTTAGTCCACCCCCAATAGATTTATTCACAATATTCGCATTCACTCGCAAGTGACTAATGGTTCATGATTAAGAAATATTGGTAGTGAAGGCAAATTTAGGCAATAACATATCAGGATAGCATACAGATGGAAAACACTTGTATTCATGGTTTATAGCATGTATCTCCCCACGAGATTTAGAAAACATGTAAAGGTGCGACTATGAACTCACCTTATCAAGGTAGCTGATTGATTTGAAACTTAATTCAAATGGGAGTAAACGGCCTCGTCATGCAACCTGAGGTAATATGTCAAGTCTTAGTTCAAGTGTTTATATATCAAACTTTATTTTATAAAGTTTAATGAAAATGATTTTGGTTGGTTCGTGAAAACATCATATCACTGTTCGGGCTATCATAATCCAGAGGTCATGTAGTAAACGTTTGAGGAGCTAGGACACTTTAAATCGTAAATCCGGTAACTCGTCAAAACGTCTACCCAAATGAAACCCCTCACCAAACTCTAGTTAACTGAAACGTTTATAGATTAAATGATAAGATTTTATCATTTTAAGTTTCTTCAAAAGCTAGTGGATGATAAATTATGTTATATTTATAACATAATTATTTTTATAGTGTTTCGATCGATGAATGATAACGATAAATTTGTCGGGTTTTAATAAAATCTAGTCTTATAATATTTAAATGTATATTTATAATTAATATAAAAATATTACATTTTATACCTTTGAGAATATGAAAATGACAATATATACCCTTCATATATAGTATAGTTAGTTTACAACTATAACCCTATATTATATTATTAAAAACATTAAACCCTAAACTTAGAAAGTTGGCAAAACAAAACCCCGAAGTTTAAATTTAGATAAATACATTTTGGCCGAAAGTTGCATAGATTTAAAAAGTTAAATAAATACCCTTATGCTGAAATGTATTGGTATACCAAATTCCATAATCTTTGTATTTTTTTAAATCCAAATCTCATTTTGTCTATAGCTTTTTACTAATAAGCTAAAATAGTAAGTTTACGAGCTTAAGCCTATGAAAAGAGCTTGTGAGCAAAAATCCCAAATAGGTTAATTTGTTTTTAAAATCTTAACCCGAGGGTTATAGCTTTTAGATTTTTTTAAAGCTTGTAAAAATGGATAAGACTAATATAATAAAAGCATAGTTACAATAGCTTATACTTATAGCTTATTAGATAACACAAAAAGTGCTTTTTAGTATTTTTAGAGTGCGTTTGGTTTAGGAAAACCAAATGAGTAAGCTTTATGGTTTAAGGGTTGATTTCATGAGATCATAAGGATGTATAGGAGCTGATGTATAATATAAAACAACATAAGAGCTTATGGAACGAGTTATAGGACTTACTAGCACACGAAATGGGTGAAATGGGTTGAAATGAGCAAAAACAACTCGAAAACTTTAGAAATGAATCAAGAGACTTATTTCTTCTTGTTTCTTGGCTTCTACTTGCTGTAAACTTTCTTCTTAATCTTCCTTGGCATGGTTAGATCATGATTTTGAAGTAGTATATGGTGAATTGAAAGTATGTGTATGTTTCGTATATATATAGGGTGAAAGAAAGAGTAGAGACCAAGTTGGATGGAGTGGGGACCAAGTTTACTTATAGTGGTGGCCACGGGTTTTTCTTGGAGTCCAAGGTGGTGATGGAGGTGGTAGGGTGCTAGCTAGGTGGTAACTAGTAGGCTAGCAAGTAGGTGAGTTATGGTGGTGCTTAGCAAGGTAGTAGGCAAGGTGGTGAATCATGGGGTGCTTACAAGGTATAGGCAAGGTGGTGAATCATGGTGTGCTTAGCAAGGTAGTAGAAAGGGTGGTGAACATGAGAAGGGAGGTTTGCTTGGTTTAAACTTGGTTTCGATCTAGTTCTAAAGGTACGAAGCTCATAAGGTTTCAAGTTAGGTTTTTAGGCTTTTGGACCAGTTATAAGCTGAAATGGAGGGTAATTATAGTTCATATGTGGTGCATTAGAGTGTTGTAAGTTATGTTTAAAAGGTGGTATGAAATTCCTTTGAAAAATGGAGGGAAAATGTAAAATTTAAATACTATGCATTGTCGGGTTGTACATTGAGTTTAAATGAGTTGTACTAGGGTTTAGGAGGAAAAAGATATTCAAATATTATGTATTGTAACCTTGTACACATGCCTTATTAGATTGTACTTTTTTATTGTATGTAAACTTTACATGAAATCAGGGTTTACTTATAAACGTTAACGTTTGAAATCCGTTTTGATATAACGTTATAAAAAGTACGTTAAATAGATAACGTATGGATAAATGATGATTAAAACATATTGCTTAACATATTATAATGTTTACTTGCTATAAACATTAATGAAATTAGCATTGGAAGGTTGCGTGAGCATGTTTACTTTGTAATGTAAGTTATGTTACATTATGGATGGAATAAAGCAAAAATATTTCCATGAAAATGGTTGTACTTAATTTAATAAGTAGATATTACACTGATGAAAAATTGCACCTAATAATAGAATTGGATAATTACATAGATAAAATTGTGGGTTGATTTCGGAGAGTCTAGAGAGAAAGTTTACAAGCAAATTTTTCTTAGGTGAAAGAAATGTAATAGATGTTTTGCTTATAAAGGGAAAGGTGGAAAGTGCTTATTATAATAAACTAAGCACTAGTTGATAATGAAGGACTTGATGGAAAGTGATTAATCAAGCATGCACATGGATGTTGTTCCTTGTGGTCAGGTTGTCGTGTGTTTTTGTAGGAGAAAAATAGACAAAAAGAAAGCTTGTTACGTATGTTTTTATCTTTAGGGATACACAATTGTTAAAGGTTAAATATAGTATAAGTAAAGGAAATTTTTAGTGGGGATTTCATGCATTCATTCTTAGTAGACATGGAAGTGGGGAAGGCCAAATCGCTTCTAAAAGAAAGAATTATACAAACTTTTGTGTATTTGGTATAAGTGTGGGTATTTGTTGAAGTATAGATAGGTATTGGTGTTTTCATGCATGCATAAATGCAATTTATTGAGAAACGTAAACATTTTACTAACTATAAAAATAAATATGTAAAATTATAAATTATCTCGTAAAAATAATATAACCATGTTAGATGTAAACATTTATTTGTTTAGTCACTTTTAACTTATTGTTTGATTTTTAGTTTACGCGATTTAACTAAACGGTTGAAATTAAAAGTAAACGCGTAAAAGTTTAAATAAATAGTTGAATATTTATTGACGTAAAATGACCTAAAAATGTGGATTGCTACAGTCTCCCCATGTTAAAAGAATTTTGTCCCAAAATTCAGTTTGTTTTTGTCTTCCGGAGTGGTGTTGATGAAGAGGTGCAGGTACTTATCTTAATCCTCCTAATATGCGTTAACCAACTTTGTTATCTTAATATTTTTAACTCCTTGATTATACCATGAAGACTTTTAGGATTTGGTGTGAGATGATGTCGACTTCCTATAGTAAGGTGGCGTAAAGGTCTACTTAGTTGCTATGGTTACTAATATGGTTTCCCGTGGTAAGCACGTTTTATGAACACGCATACAATTTTTTTGCTTTTCTAGGATATAAGAAAATTGACTCTTGACAAAAGTTTTATGGTGACTAATTTTAGCATGGCATGGTCCTTCCTGAATTATACATAGGTGATCAGGCTATTATTAATTGAGTACTAACAATGCAATGCTTATGTTTTTTGTCAAAATAGTTTACAAATTCTTAAAGTTTTTGGGAGTGGCTTCTATAAATAAATATAGAATTAAAGTAAAATTAATGAAATTTTAATGACTCATTTATTTGATAGATAATTTAACATCATCCACATAGTTCAACGAACATGTAAAAAGAAGTATAACGTGAATTCCTTATAGGAAATAGAGTCCATGAAGGTTCTGACTTAGATATACTTAATTTCGGCTTAATTAAATATGTATAAGTATTAATTATTTTTCTTGCAAAATATAAGATATTTTAATCTTACATAATTTTCATAATTGTCACATGTTGCATTTTTATAATTTCTAACATTTAAATGAAGTTTATTTAAGCTTTTATGGAATTTTCTTGCATTAGGGGTATTTTGGTAATTTTACACTTGTTGAGATTTTTAGGTTTTACAGCTCTTTTATCTTCTGTTAATTTACTTGCATGTGTTTTAATGTCTTAAGTTGATTTTAGTCACCACAAAACCCGTGCCAGTCTCTCAGGCTGAAAAAACCCACTTATCCGTTAGATCTACGATTAACATAGGTTTAGCATAGTTTTATCATAGAATAGAATTAACTTAGTTTAGATAACCAAAATATTAATAAATTAAAAGATTGTTTCTCGCTCTTAGTGATCGACACCCTACTTATCAAAACTCCCGTCTAACCAGGTACACTGCCCGTTAAAGTGTTGTTTTTGGTAAAGTCGGTATAATATAAATTTAAAACTTGAAACATAAATTACAACCACACAATGGTGAATTAATTCCATAACTTCTCAGACGAGGGAACTATATCATGATTATTCTTTGTCTATTTTAGTATGTTATGAAATACCATACCGAATTCAAAATGAATTATCTTTAACTACGTAAGTAGTTTGTATGTTTGCATAAAGTTATTTTCTTTTGTTTTCTACCCTAATACACACATCATGTAATCAACACATAAAATGAACAAGTTGACACACATACAACATTTTCAAAACAAGGACGAGTTGTGATCCAAAGTGATTTTGTCAATGATTTTGTCTAACAAGTCTTTCATGTCTATCATGGGGAATAGAGCATGAAATGTTGTGAATAAGTCAATGTCACATATTTAAATATGTGAGGAGATGAATACCACAATATTGGCAAGATGTAGATCAAATTTCTTGTTCATAGTACATAAGTTTGACATGTAGAATTCGATATATGTCAACCATAGTTTGAATAATGTATTGACATCTATCCTTCATCTCGTTAAGACAACTATGCTGCTCAACTTCCATGCCTTTCACATAAGTCCTAGCACATAATCACATAAGCTCTAAGAGCATAATTATCTCTAAAAGGGTATGCAAACGACCTTTACACTTCTATTATTATTTTTGACCCCTTACCCACTCAAATCAATATCCTATGGTGCATGTCAACCATGAACAACTTTAACTAGACTCGTGCAATTTGAACTTTGAAAAATGTCATGTGAAAATCCTAAGCTTGTTTTGTCTTAAACCTAAATGTCCTCTCATTTAACTCACCAATTACTTGTTCTATTGGGTGACCTTTAGCTTCTTTTAGACTCTTAGGATAGCCTTCATCCGAAACATTAACTTATAATGATGGTGACCCATTAAGATCTTAAACTATAGGTTCATTGATCCTATCATCTTCTACCGAAGAAGATGACTTCGGCTAGGGCAAGCTCTCATCAAAGGTTACATTGAGAGATTCCTCAATTCTCATTGTTTCCTTATTAAGCACTATGTATGCTTTACTAGTTTGATAGTATCATAAAAACACACCTTTGTACGACTTTAGGTCAAACTTGGTGGGATGTACTTTAGTGTTAAGTATAAATACTTTGCAACCAAAGAACCTAAAGTACTCTAATGACGG
This sequence comes from Tanacetum coccineum, assembly GCA_026074375.1. Taxonomy (NCBI): domain Eukaryota; kingdom Viridiplantae; phylum Streptophyta; class Magnoliopsida; order Asterales; family Asteraceae; genus Tanacetum; species Tanacetum coccineum. The sequence continues at coordinate 33,863 of BQNB010035438.1, read as the reverse complement.
CTTCCTATTTCTAAGAATTTCATAGGGTGTTTAATTAATGAATTTTCTAATATAAACCCTATTAAAGATGTATGTGGCCGTATCTAATGCATGACACCAAAACTTTTGCGGAATGGATTGCTCGTCTAACATAGCATGACTTATCTTTCTTAACTTGCGATGTGTTATTTCAACAATCTCACTCGATTGAGAAGTGAGCGGGCCTGACAAGTTATAAGACATTCCATGTTGTTTACAAAAGCTCCCAAATTGTAATTTATCAAATTCACTACTATGATTTGTTACAATTGAAACAATAGAACAATCATGTAGGTTTTCAAGTCTTTTACATAATATTTTAAACTTATCTAAGACATCATCCTTAGACTCTACAAACACAACCCAAGTGTAGTTTGAGTGATCATCTATAATAATTAAATTATAGAAGTTGCCTCTGTAACTTTGAATTCCAGATCAACCAAACAAATCTAAGTGTAACAACTCTAAAACCCTACTAGTTGACACTTCATTCCTAGTCCTATTGTTTGCATTACCTTGACTCCGTAGACCACATGTATCACAAAAGTGTCTTTTAAAGCTCAACTTAGGTAAGTTACTTACTAACTCGTTGGAAGCTAAGTTTTAAACTAACCATATATTAGCGTGACCTAACCTCCTATGCCAAAGCGTTGAGTTATCCACCACAGATGCAAGACAAATTTGTTGTTTAGAGTTATCTCCTAATTTGCAAGTGTATAATCCATTTCTTTTATGACATCTAACTAGTGTTGTACCATTTTTAATAATAGCACAATCTACTTTAGTAAAACTAACTATGCAATCATCATCACATAATTGACCTACGCTAATCAAGTTAAAAGCTAGACCACTAACATGCTCAACATTAGTAATTGTAATGGAGTCATAAGTAATATTACATCCACCAATGACCTTGCCCTTTAGGTTGCTCCCAAATACTACATGTCCACCATCATACGCCTTGTATGAAGTAAACAATCTTCTATTCCTGGTCATGTGCTTGGTGCAATCACTATCCACAATCTAATCATTCGGTCATAGATCGCATTTAAGACACACCTACAAGCAAACATGAATTCAAGGTTGTGGTACCTATTTTTTATTGGGTCCATTGTGGTTAGCAAATATTATAACACCCCCATCCAACGTACATTAGATTGCGCAGTGGAATTATCAATTTGGATGTTACTAAATAGCACCATTTACAAAGATAATAGAAAACGACCCATATGAGACGTTTAACAAACATGTGCTCCATTATTAATCAGAGTTAAAATGCGTTAGGTCCCCACATAATCACAACCACAACCATTACATCATTTGAAAAACTATTGTTTCAAAATAAAGACATTGTTTTAGACAATATAAGACATTGTTTTTGAAAGACTGGAACACACAAGTAGTCTTTCAACAAATCCATCACACGCATGACACCTCCATGCCATCGTTGCCTTCATCCTTGGTTAACTGGGATAAAACATGTTTAAAACGTCAACAACAATGTTGAGTGAAATTCATAGAGTTTAAAATAATTAATAAGCAATAAACTTTGAACACATAATTAGTTCTCGGGAAAACAATGCAACGAATGCAATGTATAGCATCTTCTTTTCTTCCACGCAATAAGCTCATGACACCGAACGTTAACAGTACATATGGTATTTCATATGTTAAAGTGCCCCAAAACAAGGTATTATTGTTATATACCTACTACTTTCTAAATACAAAATGTTCGTTTGACAGGGTGGTCACAATTGATTCAGACCCCGGACAGGGTTGTCAAACCCAATAGATCTATTTAATGCATTAGCATTCACCTTACAAGGCAATTAACGGTTCATGAAATAATGGACTTCGACAATAGCTACTTAAGCGGAAACAATCTCGTAATCGGGTCTAACATACCATAAAATCATATGTGTTCGATTTTATAAAACAAACATGTATCCCCCTTGCGGGTTTAAAAACAATTAAAAGATTTAAATGTGAGGCAATGAACTTACCTTAAGCAAATGATCCAAATCAATCAAATCAACAAGCGCAAATAGCTTCAAGTCCTAACCGCGACCTATGTAATACATATGTAGCGGTACGTGACTAAAAGTATATTAAATCATATAATACATACTTACTTATATATATATATATATATATATATACACATATTAATATTACGTACATACAATCATATACTACAATCTCCAAGTGCGACGCAAAACATTTCACTTTGACGCACTTAACAATATTGCAACATTTTCCATAAAGTTTTTATTTTTAGAAAGTTACCGTTAACTAACATTACAAACCCTTTGCTCATTATAGACTTTATTCAAAAGTTTACGCAAGTTTGACTTTCAAAAGTCAAAGTTCGTAGTTGACTTTTTACCCCAAAAATACCCAAACTTGACTCGGTCGTAAAATTATCGTTATTAAGAGTTACGTGACGATCCACCTAGCGAAACAGAGCTTAAGGCGAACACTATCACTTGACGTTATAAAAAATAACTTTCAAAAATTTCTCGACTCGCTATGGTCAAGTTAAACTTTCTGGTCAAACATGGTCAACCCAAAACCTATGAAAATGACATTTTTGACATAATCCGACTATTAAAATACGCTTAACTAGTCTATATAATTATACCAAAACCATCAAACTTTGGTCAATAACTAAACACATTTTCAATATTTTCCGCACTTGAATCATCTAGCAATAACAATAATACACACAATATATCACTTTAATCAAACAAGAAACATAACTAGAAGCTTACAATGCTATCAAGAAAATCAAACTATGGTTTCCCCTTGGTTCTTTAATTCAAAAGGAACCCAACAAACCAAACCAAACCCTTTTTCAATCAACCAACACTAAAATAACAACAATCTAACTAATCTAAACTCCTCCTTATACACGAAAACACCAAGAACCAACCAAAAATTCAACTTCTTCAATTCTTATTGCATGTGAGGTTTTTATAGTGGGTTTTGTAGCTCTTGAAACAAGGATTAAGAATATATAATTTGATTGTATTGCATGTCAGAAAATAAGCCGGAAAATGGGGTGTTTGTGGTGGTGTCCGGTCGAAGAGAGCAAGAGAGGAGAGGGAGTGAAATAATTTTTGTAAAAATGTTATAAGTGAATATCGTGGGGGTATTTATAGAAAAGAAACTTTAGCATTTTGGCAATTTAGGTCCCTCTTTTTTATAACTCCTTCAAAGTTAATACAAAATATTTATTTTGTTAGTAAAATAGGCCATAAACTCGGATCACACCACGTTAATAAATATTTTAAATCCATCCCACTAATTTTATTTTAAAGCGTTTAATAAAATGTTAAACCTCGTAAAACACGTCTTTTAAACATAATTTTTACAAAAACTCAGGGAAACACCATAAAATACAAAAATAACGTACTCACGCTCTTGGAGCAACAATATAATTTTTTTTGACTTTCTTAGACGCTAAAAACAAATAGAAACTCAATCACGGACTGAAATTACCCTATAAATAGCAATTCTCATCTAATCTTATATAGTATAAGCGACTATAATTATTTACTTAGCAAAAATAATTATCTTGGCTCGAAATAAACGTTGACCTAAAACTTGGGTTGTTACATTCTCCCCTCCTTTAGGGAGCGCCGTCTTGGTGCTCGGCTCGACTAATCTGCTTTTCTTGCTTCGTCCTTACTTGTAAAGAGATGAGTGTACTTTTTCTTTATCTATTCCTCACGTTCCTTGTTATAAACAATAAAAAGTGTTAATTATTATTATGAATTGGTCATAGTTTAGTTTATAGTTTTATTAGTAGTTTTGATGTAATAAAGTCTATCTTGGTTAAGTTGACCAAGGTTTGACTAAGTGTAGGGAAAACAGAATAGTTTTGTAATAAGTATATATACTCATCTTGGAGGAGTATGTATACATGTCTTGTCTTTGTAACACTCACTTCTCCCTCCCATTTCTATTTTCTCCTTTTGAAATGAAAATTTAGAAAATGATGAAAATACTCTCTAGCTCCTCTCCTTTATTCTAGTAACTTTTGTATGGTATCTACTTAGCAAACATAGCATCTAACAAGTGGTATCTATCGCCAGGAGAGATCTAGTGTAGTTTTTGTGATCAAATCGAGCCTAATTGCAAGAATTTCGATCGATCTAGCTTTTGTAAGGATGAATAGTAGCTTTCGTATGGTTTAGTTTTATGATTTGATGTGTTTTTAATCTTAAAACGCAATATATTAGCTTTTGTAACTATCAAATTGTAGAATTAATACCTCGTTTACATAAATTACATGTTTTTGAGCTCAAATTGATCGATAAAATGGTTTTGATAGGTTTCGTAAATAAGAAAATAGGTTTTGGTAACTATTTTTAGGCGGGAAATTACTTTCGTAAGACAACTTTAAGCTTTCATAAGGTAGAAATCTTTCGTAAACTGTCATACGTAAGTCATTCCTTCGCTTTCGTAACATAGAATTACTTTTGTAACGATTAATCTAGCTTTCGTAACATAGAAACTTGTTAATTTGAAGGGATAACATTGAGTTTATCATTTTAAACTGTTAAGAATCAAATACATAATTTTTCTTAGGTTTCGTAGCTATGAATTCACGAAAGTAAGGGGTTTCTTGTTATTTTACTAAAGTAGAGTTTCTTTAGGAATTACAAAAACAGGTTTCGTATTATTGAGCTTTTGGTAACCGTTGGGTTTCATACACTGTGAGAGGTTTTGTATTCTTTGTGGTTTCGTATATCAGAGGTTTCATATCAAAATCTTGGTTTTGGTTTTGTAAATTCATGGTTTCGTATCACAAAAGAGGCTTCGTATCACAGTTTTGATAACAGAAGGTTTCGTAAGCGGTTTCGTAAGAGGTTTCGTATCACTGTTTTGATAACATAAGGTTTTGTAAGAGGTTTTGTAGCACATCTCTAAGGTTTCATACATTGTTTTAGAGGTTTCGTAACACAGACAAGGAGTTTCCTAACACAGTCAAGAGGTTTCGTAACATCCGTTTTGGAGTTTCGTTACACTGTTCATAGGTTTTGTATCTTCTTGTTTGGATTTCATAACTGATGTGTCGTTGTGTGGTGTATATTTTATTGATTCAAGTTTCAAATTTATATTTTGCCGACTCAACCAAAAACAACACTTTAATGGGCAGTGTACCCGATCGGTAGTAGTTTCGTGGTAAGTAGGGTGTCGATCACTGATAGCGAGGTTAAATCTATCAATTTAATTAATATCTTGGTTAACTAATCTATGTTAATTAGATTCTAATCTAAACCTATGTTAAACCTATGTCAGTCTAAATCCTAATTCTAACGGGAAAAGGAGGTTTTCAGCCTGAGACACTAGCACAGTTTGGTTGGTAACTACAATCAATTCAAGACACTATTACCCACGCAAGCTAATAGACAAAAAGATGCAAAGAGTGGGTCAAACATATATAAAGAAAATCAGTATTAACCATTATTAAATCCATTAGAATATGTATGGTTTTGTTTATATAGTGCAATGAGTGCTTATCTTGGAGGTGGCATATCATTCTTAAAACTTAGGCGATACTCATCCTAAGATAATAGACACATTAATTCTGTCACAATTAAGCATCACATAAAGCATCCTTATTTTTTGATTATAATTCAATCTTAGGGATTACAGCAATGTGATCTTGTTAAACCGCCTAGCTCATAGAGGAATTTAACCCACTTACTGCTTGAATGGACAATCTATACACTAGTAAGTCATTAGACCAACTAACCATGAAAATCAAACATTATTGTTAAAATTATCTATGTCATACCTTCTAGTCAATACGAACAATAAACCAGCGGCAAATATCCAATAACAAGTTAAAGACCATGAAAGCGTATCCTAGACACAGACTTAGAAGGAAAACTATGTAAACTATAATTCTAGAAGTCAAAAATAACAAATAAGAGAACTATCCCGCTCTCGATATCCGCTTGGTCCACTTTGCTATATCCAGTTGAATGATATGTGCATACAAAGCCATAAACAAGTATAAAATTGATAAACATAAACAAGTACTCAACCGAAAAATCAAAAAATCGATATAAAACAAATACCAAACAATCAGATCTGTCAAAAATGTCAATACCCGAAGGTATTAGCCTTCAAAAACAGTCATAAAATAAATACAATAGAAAATAAATTAACCAAGTATAAACAAACCGTGCAGTTAAACAATGATGACCAAAAACTGAACGATTACTATAGTATATGGAATTACCATGATGTCCTCCTATGTAATTGAATACTGTTAGCATCGACCACATCTACTCTTTGTCTCTCCTCTGAAAATTCACTGAAAGGTGTTTATGAAACGAGAATAAGATTATAGCACCTAAAACTTGTTTTTTTTGAGTTATCTATTTATAAGTCCTGGAAGTCAGTTGGATACGGTGTATTGGGGTTTGCTAGAGTAGGAACCACGATTGATATCATCCAAAATATTATATTGATCCGTATCATGAATACTGCGTAATGATTCCTCTGGAACGACGTTTCTGATCTTTATTCCTTTTATGGTCTTGGTGAGTGCAGCAACGGATACGACGTCTATTCCATGATGTATATTGCGTATTGGTCTTTAGAATATTAATCTACAAAATATCTTCATTTTAAGCTACAGAATGCGCACCTTTATTGCTAATTTTCACCATTACTCCATAAATACTGCAATTCTCAAATATACCACAAATTAAGTAACCAATTTTTCTTATGCAAAACAAATCAAAATGGGTTATTAACATGGATAAATAAATGCATATAAAATATGATGTTATTTGGATGACATTAAATATCCCCCCACAAGTTGAATCCTACATGTCCTCAAGTAGCCTTTAGAAGTTTATAAAAAGAGTAATTGCAACAAAGTCACCCTAAAGTTTGGCCAAATTGCATGTCAATCCCAAATGTTAGAAAGTGCAAGATTCGGTCCCTGTGGAAGAAACCTTTGATAGCAAATATCACCCCTAATGGACGATATTTGCACCCAAGGTTACCCAAAATGTTTCTCACATGGTAAGCTACTTCACCAATAAGGTGTTCCCACATGACGATCCTTGCACTTTCTATAACATTTAGACGAAACATGCAATGTGACCAAACTTCAGGATGACTTTATGCAAATTACTCATAAAAAAAATGAAACCCTTAAGGATATTTTCTGTTAAAGACACTTATTCGATCTATTACAAGTACACAACCAAACACCTCATGAAATAGGAAGATGAAAACACTCAAATCACACTCAACTAGATCTAATATGTGGTAACATATAAACTAATTCCCGTAAAATTCTCTGGAATGCGTGACGAATAATTCTATCATAAGCTTGGCAAGGATACACATCTCTACCACTAAAGCCAAGGAGTAACAAGTTTATAAAGGTAAATATGGGTTTTGTAAGGAAAGGCGATACGGTTTGATCATTCTACAATCTTCAAAACCCAGAAGTACCACTCCAACAAGGCAGCTGAAGCACACATACAACAACACCCAGAACGTCGGGATCGACCAAGAGTTTTCGAGGATCAACATCCCCAATAAGAAATTAATCAACGATAGGATGAAGAATGATATAGGGTAGGAACCTTCTAACTTTCACCAAAAGTCATAAACCAACGAGGCAGCTGAGACATGCATACATGGCCGTAATGACGGAATAGACATGCACGCTCGATCACATCCTCATTCGCGTAAAACCAGCGGCTAATCATTAGGTGAGAGGGAAGTAAATTGTTGTTAAATAAAAATCAAGAAACAAATAGATTAAGCCTAAAGTAACAATTTGCTAGACCTAATTCCTGATCGTTATATTATGACAAAGACACGACTATTTACAACGTCTTGATCATAGATCAAAAACAACAACCTAAGTTGGCGTTCCCATAACGATCAACTTCCCAATCATCCCAAAACTTTACATACTTTACAAGGCAAGTGGCGATATCTTCCACTTTGTACAATACTCTACATCGTGTGTATTGATTAGACGAATCAATTGAAATAATCGAACGATCGAGCAAAATTCCTTAGTAGTTAGCTTTTTGCGAAACGATTATCTTCAAACATTCTTTCTTTCTTTTTTTGTATTTTTTACTCATTTTTTCCATTTATATATATATCAAACTAATTCTTCAAAACTCAGTGTAGTTTAACCATCTCACCAACATAAAAATTCGAATATTCCTTCGGTCCTTATCTTTAACCTTCAGGTTTCACCAATAATTATGACGGTAGGTAAATGTATCACATAGAGCTTAAGCTAGTAATAAGCCATGTCCCATTTGCAATGAGGCAAATTACCAAACCGTCAACCAAAGATAGAAAATACCAAGACTCGGGAAATATCAAACTACACCCCTTTAAGCAACATAGCAACTTAAATTTAACTATTAACTAACAGTGGTAGATAGAGGTGTCAAGGGGAGGTGTAAATGAAACGGAAAATATGATTTGGTGTAGTAAATTCCTAATGATTTGTGCTCTACGGTTTGATTCTAGTGGATCAACACACTAACTATAAGAGTGGAAGGGTTTATAACGATAGGTTAAACTAACCGGTAGTAGTAAGTTAATTAAACAGACAAATATAGGGTCTAAATTTGGTTCTATAATCTTAAGATTACCGGCATTTAAAAAATTACTGCCAATTAAATCCATAATACACATTAATATTTGGCCTCTAATCAGATATACCAAGACCAAGAATCTAAATATCTACAACATCACCGGACACTCATATTTATATGTATTTTGGTAAACATTTGGAAATGGAATGTTAAATCCTCATAATATCTAAGATGAACAAGGGATTATTGTATGCGGGATATCTATTTGGGACTGAACTCCCCCGTTGGTGTACCTATACTTTCTGGTAACCAAACGCACTTCATTTGAATCACTATGCGGATGTTTGGTAAAGGCACCCGTTGGGGCAACTTCTTGTGATTATTGATTATCTCAAGGCCTCGACGTCATGAGCTTAGGGCAATAATACTGTTTTCTATAATAATTGTACTCATTGCAATTATTACACTTATGGGTGTACAACAACGTAACCCACTATTGAACTTGTATTCAAATTGTTTAACATAAACCTATAAATTTCACTCAACCTTTGTGTTGACTTTTTAGTATGTTTATCTCAGGTATCCGAGCATCTTATGGCACGGAGTAGCACGAACTTGAAGATGACTAACTGTTATCATTCAAACTTTATGTTTTTAGATTTTGGGACCTCTCTTTTGTAAAAACTCTGATGAATAAATGAATGATAACAAAATTTTCCAAATACGTCTCTTTACGATTCGTTTTCTATGATTATGACTGTTGTACTATGAAATAATACCCCAGATTAGCTTTCGCTGGTATATATGTCAAAATGGGGGTGTTATAAACGGATACGCCGTATTGAAGTCTAGGAAGACAGACTCGATAACAAAATTAAATAACATTCCAGGTTGTCTCCTAGGAAGTACTTTTGTTTACAGCGAAGTCTTTAAGTTAGACTTTTCTTTAGCTTCCTTTTTAATCCAACTCATGCATGCTGATGTGCCCGTATGTGAGCCATTCTTCTGTCTTCACATTACGAATGTAATCGGGTCCTAGATTCAAATCTCCTTTGTAGAACCCCTTAAGCTTTTGGTATGCATGTGAGACTCCGTTCATTACATCCTTCTCATTCACCTTTAATAATGATGGGATCTTATTGCATTGCTCATTAGTGTGGTGTTTAAACCTCGGATGTGATCGCACCATTTGGTAAGTTACTTCATCATCACCTTTGTAAAGGGTAATCATTCCTTCGAACCGTTTTGCTTTAATATCAGCTTCTCTTAAGAATGGTTCGCCAAAAATAACATCGCCCATTCCTTCATCACGATAAGCATCCATATTTTCTAAAACTGCAAAATCTGTCATCACAGAAAAAGTTCCAACAAAGATAGGCACATTCATTAAGGCTCCTACAACATTATTCCCTTTGTACACCATCTTATTTTTCATTATTGAATTGTGAAATTTTCTTGACATCATGTTGACATACAATAACGGGAAAAAGTTGGCGTGAGTAAATTCAAATCCTATCATGCATGAAAACTTTAAGTTGTGAGCGCAATCTATATGGATTTTCTTATCGTCATCACAATAACTAGGGTAATCATCAATTCCTGTATCAAGATCTTCATTCCTAGTTCTAAATTCCTCAATTACCTCACCTTCCTCGATGGTGGGCATCAAATCATTTCCTTGATTTCTTCTAAGCTCAAATGGTTCATTTAGATCATTTAATTCAATGTAATCTTCCAGGAAAGGGTCTAATGATCTATTAATCACCAAAGTTTCTCCCATAAGCCTAGCTTCTAAATCAAGCTCCATTCGTTCTCTCAAACTTAGCATGTAGACCCTCTTAATTATACTACTAGTAGGTTTAACACTTTTGAAAATAATCTTTTCTTCCCCAACTCTTAAAGTAATTTTTCTTTTGTAAACATCAATCTTAGCACGGGCGGTAGACAAAAATGGTCTTCCGAGGATCAAGGGCACTCTGATATCCTCGGGCATATCTAGAATTATAAAGTCTACAGGGAAAGTAAATTTGCCAATTCCTACTAGAACGTTTTCAGCAATTCCTTTTGGATATTTCACTGTCCTATCTGCCAATTCCACTGTCAACCTAATGTGAACTAATTCGCCTAATCCTAAGTTAAGGTAGGTCGAGAGAGGCATAACACTAACGCTAGCTCCTAAGTCAACAAGTGCGTTGTCAAAACAGAAATCATTAATAAAGCATGGTAAAGTGAAACTTCCTGGGTCTTTCTCCTTTCGGGGTATGGCGTTGTTGATATGTGAAGCTTCACAAGCTTCCGTGAATTTTGGTCCATAGTTCCCCTCTTCTTCATAGTAATGATTATCCAAACGACTTGGAAAAGGAACCGTCGTTTATCTTGCCTTGTATAATGGTGTACTGTTCTGTCCAATGGATACGGCGTATTGGTTAGATCCAATATGGCGTATCGAGTTTGAATCAGCTTTAATGGAGGTTGAAATCGACTTGACTTGGTCTCTCGGGTTTGTTTCAGTTGAGCTTGGTAGGCTTCCAAATCCTCTCTCCTGTAGTACCTTGCTCATTTGCCCGATTTGAATTTCTAAAGTTTTGATCGATGCTCCTTGGTTCCTTATGGCAGCATCTGTCGAAGCTCAGATTTCTTTGATCAAGTTAGAGTTTTCTTCGTGTCTCTTTGCTGATTCACTCATGAATTTGCTCAAGGTATCTTCCATAGACTGCCTTCGTTCCTGGAATGAAGGATTGGCGTTGTTCCTTTGATAGTACCCTGGAGCAGTTGCTCTATATCCCCCTCCTTGAAAAGGTCCACCAAATTACGTGTAGTAAGCTTCTTCTAGGGTTTTCCCTTCTTCTTTCTGTGGGCAATCCTTGGTGTAATGGGGTCCTTTGCATTGCTCGCATCCAACTTGAGCAACATAAACTTTTTCATTCACTTTCTTAATCTCTCTTCCAAGATTGTTCAGTTGTGCTTGTATAGCAGCCAGTCTGTCAGAAGTCTCGGTACTTCTTCCTCTAGATGTTCCATTGTGCCATTTTTGAGAGTATTCAGCCATTTCTTGGACATTTCTGTGGAGGTGTGTCTTTGGCATCTGCAAAGCAGTTTTAGTCGGGTATGGCACCTTTGTGAGTTAGATTCTGTCGTGTTGGAACATCCAAACCCATCTATAGAACAAAATCACGTTCTTGCTTCTCAGTCAAATAGTGTTGAGGATTCATGTTCATCAAGTTTTCCTAGTAAGCGACTCCCCATTGTCTTGATTAAAGGATTTCATATTTGGCTTCTTGCTGAAAGTTGGTGATCTCCTCCATTGTGTTCGAAGTATTTTCGACCTTAAGGTGTTCGGGGGTAGCGGGTCACACCCTCCTCCCCCCCCTTCTGCCCTTAGACTAGAATGGGGCGCCCCGTCTTCGTGTGGGAGTGGTGATGGTTAGCGTCTCATTTATTTATTTTTTTAGGCCGTGGTTCGGCGGTGGCTGGTTTGTATGATCGTAACCTTCTTTGTGTATGCCCTGGTCGTTGCCGCCCCCTCCCCACCTCCTGTCCGTGCGTCCCCCGGCGCCCCGCCGCCTCACCACCCCACCGCAGCGCCCCCCCCCCCCGTAGGAGTTTTCAAGTCATCTTATGGGTTCCTGGAATTGTGATGCTTTGCTGGCGCAGGTATGTTGTAGTTTTTTTTTGTTAAAGTGTGTTGAAAGTGTTGTTGAACTGGGGGTTCAACTAGGCGGTATCTATTTGTCGGAGGAACCCGCTTTTCCAATCTGTGTTCATTTTAGCTTCCCTCCCTAATTTATTCAGTGTCTGGTGACCTCGCACCACTGATATGTGCTGTCGTCTCTGGGCGACCGGTCTGGATTGAGTGGATATTTTTGATATGGGTCCATTGGGGGCCTTGTTTGAGGTGGGCCATTCTAAATTTGTTAAAATTTAGTCTGTGTTTAATCAAATTTTAGGGCTCTGGTTAAGGATTGGTCGCGTTTCATTAGTGCCCGAGAGGTAGCGAGTTGGCGAGTGTACTAAATGCCAGGCGGAGGTCGGGGGGAGTTGAGCGTTGGGTGGGAGGAAGACTGGGCCCGCCGGTATCTGCGGCCCTAGGATCGCGGTGGGGCCACCCCCCCCCTCCACCCGAAGGGTTCAGATGGCCTCCCTAGCCCCCCCCCGGACAGCCGGCCCCAGACGTGCTGGGGAAGGACAGCGCAAATTTATTTTTGGCTTTTGTGCGAGGCAGATCAGGGACTGCTGGTTGTCTCTGTGTTTGACCTGCCCTCAGCCCCGCTTTAGTGCACGGGGTCACTAGACCCCTCGGCCACCATCCCCCTACTACCGCTCTTATAGTACCTGAATTCGCACTTTTTATTTGAAAGGTTTGTTTTGTGCCCTCCTTGGCCCCATCCCCGTCCCGAAATTAAGTTAATTTTTGTGATTGTTGTGGTAACCCATACTATATTAAACATTCCCCCTCTCCTCATCTGCACCTTTACCCCCCCGACACTACACAACACGAGGTGGGTGGGGTGGGGGGGTCGGGGGTTGGGGGTTTGGTGTTGGGTGTGGGGGTTGCGGGGCGAATGTTGTCTGTGGGGAGCAGTCTGGCTGTGGGGTGGGTTAGTGTAATATTACAAGGTTGTTTTTATGGGGGAGATTTTGTCTCTGTTACGTAGTTTTGTAAATTTATATATTTGTGTTGCAATTCAGGAAGTGAGTCTTCATAGTCGGGTGGGTCTGGTGTATTCGGTAATTAAGTATAGTTTTAGTTGTTTTGTTATTAGAAGGTTTCTGGAAGAGTTATGCCGGTAAATCTGTTTTTTCTGTAAAAAGAGTGTATTTAGAAATGTTTTTGGATGTGTGGTGAGTTTTACGGGGAGTGTTAAGTTAGTGTAGTGTTATAGTGGTAGTTGTGTGGTTTTTGTTTAGTTTGAGTAAAAGTGTAGTGGGTTAAGTTTTGGGAGTTTTTAGGTTGAGGTTAATGGTCAAAACATTAACTCACATTGGTTAGTAAGTATTGTTTGTGAGTGTAGTAAAAAGTGGTGAAGTTAGGTATTAGGTAATCTAGGTAGTGGGTGTTTTATTGTCAGCTATGTGACTTCGAGAGGATTTTGGAAAGTGTTAGTGTTGTTTCGTGCAGTTGGTGGTTTTTCAGTGGTAGTGGTCGCGTTGAGTTAGAACCTCTGTAGAAAATCTTTGATTTGTTCAAGGGTTGTGATGTGAAGTGTTAAGTGGTTGTGCAGGCTTTGGTGATAGTGAGAGTATGTGATATGGTGATGCGTTGTATGATAGTGGATTTTTGTTGGAAATGTTGCATTGTTGTGGTACGGAGGATATGTGAGATGGTTGAGTGTTTAAGGGTGTATGTGCCTAAGTTCCTTCTTGGTTTTAGGCGGAGGGTGTTTTAAGATGGTAACGAGTATTGGTTTTGTGCTTTAATTTGTGGGTGAGTTAGGTTTATTGATTTCGAGTTAGTGTGAAGTAGTGTAATATCTTATGGATAATCGTTTTACGGGAGCAGGTTAGATCGAGGCTGTGAGTTGTGTAAACAGTTAAGTAAATTGGGTTTTATTATTGTTTTACGGAAGTGTCGTTCGTGTAAATTATGTTGTTTGTACTTTTCGACACGTCGTGTAGTTTTGGTGAGGTGGGGTAGTGCGTGTATACATGGTATTTTTAGTTTTGTTTTGTGCGGGTGATTTTGGTCGGGTGTCTTGTTGTTTAGGTGTTTGGGACAAGCTCGTTCTTATTTGCTGGATGTTAATTCGTTACTTATAGCTGTAGGTTGTTTGCGCGTGTGATGTGGATATTTTTTTCTAGGGCGTTCGTTTATGTTGTGGGAGAGATGTGGTTTATAAGGCTGAGGCGAGGTGTGAGGGGGGGTTATTGAGGGTAAGTGCTTTTTGAAAGGTGAGATTATGTGATGAGGGAGTTACTTTCCTTGATTAAGCGTCAGGCGGGAGGAATGGGTGTGTCAGCTTCCTTTAGTTAAGTGGGTTATGGAAATTGAAGAGTGTAGGTTTTAAGAATAGTAGTGACGGTTTGGAGTGGTTATGTTTTAAGGAAAAATAAAGAGATTTAGTGTCGGTGTGGGTGGAACAACTCTTGTAATGGATGTATTGGGATCATAATAGTGTATATTGGTTGTTTAATAGTTAAAACAAGAGGTGGATATGTTTTAAAATACTTCATGACTAATGAAAGTTTGAGCTTAAAAGCAATAGTTCTAGGTATAAGTTGGTTGTGAAAGTTACATTAATTAAGTATAGATCAAATGTTTGAAATTTAGTAGATATAACACGTTTATTAATGGTTAATTACTAGAAGTTATAAATATAGGAGTGACTTAATAAGGGGGGTTAGTGTTAGTTAGGATTACTTTTTCTTAGATAAATCATAAAAAATAGAAAAATAGTTGAAAAATTAAAATTCTTTTTGCATTAATTTTCATTTTAAATCTAGTATTTTTGAAAAATAAAAGAAAAATTTTAGTGTTAATTTTTAGAAAAAGTTTATTTTTGATAAATCATTAAATCTTAGAAAAATCATAAAAAATTCAAAAATACATAAAAAATTCTAATTCTTTTTCCTAAAATTTTCATTTTAAATTTGTGATTTTTAGGTATAAAATTTGTTAAAAGTCGTGTTTTAGATTTTAAATTTCAGTTTTAGCTCGCGTTTTTACATTCCGTGCATTTAAATTTCGCGCTAGTTAATTGTTTTTAATTCATGCTATTATATTTTGTAGTTTAATCAAAAATTCAAAAATCCCTTTATCATTCTTAGCTCGAATCCGAATATTCCAAATTCTCAATTCACGATTTCGTTGGGACACGACCCGAGGATAAGTACTTCCCGGATAAAAATATACGAATTGTGTTTTCTTTTGTGAGATTTTTACCTTATATTTCTCTTGGTTGAGAAGTATTTTGGAAAGAATTCTTACAAGATTAATACTATTGGTATATAAATTTGAACTACCAACCAGTCACCATACCAAGTGTCGCGAGAGGAAATGTTTCCGTAATTTCCTTTTTCTCGAGATCACTTTGGTAGGGGTTCTCTAATCTAGACAAGTGGTCGGCCGCTAGATTCTCCGCTCCTTTTTTATCTCGGATAAAGACATTAAATTCTTCGAGTAAGAGAATCCAACGAAGCAATCTAGGTTTAGCATCTTGTTTAGCGAGAATATACTTAAGAGCCGAGTGGTTCGTATACACTATTGTTTTTGACAAGAGAAGATATGGCCGGAACTTCTCGAAAGCATACACTACAACTAAAAGCTCTTTTTTCGTAGTGTATAATGAGATTGAGCGTCGGTCATAGTCTTGCTTGCATAGTGTATCGGTTGAAAATGTTTGGTCTTACGTTGCCCCAAGACCGCACCTACCGCAAAGTCACTAGCATCACACATAATCTCAAATGGTAGGTCCCAATCGGGGGCAACTAAAATTGGTGCTTCGGTCAATTTCTTCTTAAGGGCATTAAATGCCTCTACACATTCCTTGGAAAAGACAAATGAGGTTTCTTTCTCTAGAAGGTGGGTCATTGGTCGGGAGATTTTTGAGAAGTCTTGAATAAACCTACGGTAAAATCTGGCATGTCCTAAAAAACTTCTAACTCCTTTGACGGTTATGGGATGAGATAGTTTTGCTATTACATCAACTTTGGCTTTATCGACCTCAATCCCAGACTTAGATATTTTATGGCCGAGGACGATGCCCTCTTTTACCATAAAATGGCATTTATCTCAATTTAGAACAAGATTGGTGTCTTCGCACCTTTTGAGCATTTTGTCTAAATGGGAGAGGCATGAAGAGAAGGAACCCCCAAAGACTGAGAAATCATCCATGAAGACCTCCATTGTTTCCTCGATCATGTCATGGAAAATGGCCATCATGCACCTTTGGAACGTGCCCGGAGCATTACATAAGCCAAAATGCATGCGACGGTAGACAAAAGTTCCGTAAGGGCAAGTGAAGGTAGTCTTCTCTTGGTACTTCGGGTCAATTGGTATTGGAAAGTAACCCGAGAAACCATCTAGAAAACAATAGTATTCGTTTCTCGCGAGTCTCTCAAGCATTTGGTCCATAAACGGTAATGGAAAATGATCTTTACGGGTGGCATCATTTAACTTTCGGTAGTCAATGCATACACGCCATCCCGTAATCAATCGAGTAGGTATCAATTCATTGTCATCATTTTCAATCACGGTTATACCACCTTTCTTGGGCACACAATGGACGGGGCTAACCCACGGGCTATCGGATATGGGATAAATTAATCCGGCTTCAAGAAGTTTGATAACTTCTTTCTTGATAACCTCGTGAATTTTTGGGTTAACCCGTCTTTGATGTTGCACCGTGGGTTTAACATTATCTTCCATCAAAATCTTATGAGTACAAAACTTAGGATCTATTCCCTTAATATCCGACATCTTCCAAGCTATGGCACGCTTATGTGATCTAAGAACCTTAAGAAGAGCGGTCTTGTCCTCATCTTTTAAGTCTTTAGCGATTATGATGGGTAATTTATCGGTACCCTCCAAAAACGCGTACTCAAGATGAGGAGGTAAGTCTTTGAGCTCAAGCTCGGGGAGTTCATCACTAGAAGGTTCAACGGTCTTAAGTTCCTCAAATTTTTGTTCTTCCGGAGGGAGGGTGGAAGTTGGGTCAGAATTAAGCAATCTTTCAAGGGTGAGAAGGTCTTCTTTTGGATCGAAGTCGGCATCATCAATTACCGGTGGAATTGATTCCCTAGTAAGACAAGCTTTAATTTCTTCCAAAATGAAGTCACCTCCCTCAAAAGGAGTGAGAGAGGTGGGAGAAGTAGAAAGGATTGGTTCCAAAGTTGGGGTGGGATTGCCACTCTTGGAAATGTTCGAAAATCCAAGTACTTCTTGAGCAAACTCCTCACAAGCTACATCAATAACATCGACTCGGTTAACCGATTCAATAGTATTGTAGGAGAATGTCTTAGTATCACCAACTTTGAATGTTATGGATTGGTCATCATGTCGAAGGGTCATTTGTTCACCTTGAACATCAATCAAAGCTTGTGCTGTCCTCAAGAAGGGTCTCCCGAGAATCAAAGGAACCCAAGGATCGGCAATATAATCAACGATAACGAAGTCGGCCAGAAAGAGAAATGTTCCAACTTTCACGAAAACATCCTCGGCGATGCCGGTTGGAGTAGAAATCGTTCATTCGGCAAGTTCAAGTATCATTCGGGTCTTGGTCAAATCTGGGAGATCTAGCTTTTCCCATACGGAAAGAGGCATTAGGTTGATGCTTGCACCAAGATTGTCCAAGGCTAAGCATTCATCCATCTCCAGAAAATCACACGGTATAAGAAATCTACCGGGGTCTCCAAGTTTTTTAGGAAACTTTTTGAGGATAACCGCCGAGCAATTCTCATTCACCGGTGTCTTGATTAAGTCAATTATCTTATCTTTGTTATTGAGAAGCTTTCTAAACATTGGTGCAAACTTGGGCATGTGTAGGAGAGCATCCGCAAAACTAAGCTGGAAATGGAGATTCCTAAACATTTCTACAAATTTCAAAGTTAAAAGATCGTCTTTTTCACGGAGCTTCTCCTTGTTAATCCTTGAAGGATAAGGTATGGTCGGTTTAGTCTTTGGAGCAACAACGGGCTCATCAATTTGGGTTTGGACCTCCGGAGGTTGGATGTTTTCGGTGCTTGGTTGCACCGTATCCTTTGTCACCTCGGGTTCGTGTTCCACCACCTTAGGAAGAGAAGAAGGAGGATGTGGAACTTGAGGCCCATCATAAGAAACACCACTTCGAGTAGTGATTGCTTTTAAGTCACTTCTCGGGTTAGCAACAATGTTGCTAGGAAGAGAACCCGAACCCGAAGTAGAGGCGGTATTGGCATTCATGAATTTGGTAAGCATGTTCGTTAAATTGGTCATTTGGATTTGCATGTTTTGGTTTTGGGTTTGCATATTTTTTATAACCGCATCATTAGCTTTGATGTAGTGTTGAAAGTCATCTTTTAACACAGCTTGTGTTTGAGGAGCCAGAGTTTGGTAAGCCGGGGGTTGATAAATTGGACTTTGGCTGTAATTATTTCCCTGGTTTTGATTATTCCTTTGATTGTTTTGATTGTTTTGAACGGGAGGAAAACCAGGAGGTCGAATTTGATTTGCAACCATCGGAGGACGGTAACCGGTATTTCCTTGGTTGTAGTTAACCGCGGCGGCTTGTGAAACGTATTCTTGAATATTGTCATGATAAACGTTGCCATCGGTGGCAGGACAATTACGGTAAGAATGAGCACCACCGCAAGTTAAACAACTCTCCTCGACCGCTTTTACGGTAGCGGGAGCTTGGGATTGGTTTTTCTTATCGAGAAGCAAGGCTAAGCAAGTAGCACATAACATACAATAGTCACGTATAGCCCATGCATCATTTAAATCACATTATCACAGTAACTAAAACATTTCAAAACCTCTTTGCATCATTTCCATCCCAAATGTAAAAACATTAAAAAGTGGGACTATGAAACTCACCTGATGCTTAGCTTCCCAAAAGATTCCAACAAAATCTTCACAAACACTTCACGGACAATCTAAACAATTAAGCACACAATAAGCTACCATCAATTAGGCATTCAACCCAATATGATGTAACCTCAACTATGATGGATATCTAAGCTATCTATCATAGCTCTATACTTGATTTAAACCTTTTCCAACTCCTACATATGTTATTTACACTTCAATATTGCACTTTATATTTTCTGGTTTTGAGCAGAAATTTATACTCAGTTACACGTCCTAAACGCACCACTTAAACACTCCTATAATTCAAACAAAAATTCACCATGCTACATATATGTCCTATGAACCTCTCATAGCTCTCCCAAAACCATCACCCTTATACAAATACCCTTTTGAATTTCATTAATCCAAAGTGTCCAAAATTCGTCCAGAATCTGACCTTCTAAAAGTATGGCACTAGCTGACCACTTTAGACCTCCTTTCATGCTTAGAAAAAATTCAGGGGTCACACAAAATATATAAACTAACTTCCACGTGATTTTTAGCTTCTAACTAGATGTCTAAGTATTTTTAGAAAAATCAAAACCAAAACTGACATTCGTCACTGTTTTACAGACTGATTTTGTAACGGCCTTTTGACCCACTTCCCGACCATAAAACCTTACGAGGCTAACTTTTCTGGAAAGTAGACTCTCTGAGGTTATCTCCAATATATTGTAAATTATTTATTTGATAATTTATGATTGAGTTATGCTCGTTACAAAACTGCCTAACCTTCTGCAGTGAATTAAACAATTAATTCGGGCGATCTAAACCCTAACGCATGATCAAAACACGTAACCCATTAAACTAATGATCAACCAATCATCATTAAACTATAACTTCCAGAAAATTAAAACCCTAATTTATAAACCCTAATTTATAAGCCCTAATCCATCATACTTAGATTTACCAATAATTGAAAAATTAATTAACCTAGAATTACACAAATTTTAGAAATGACCTTTTAAAAGAAACCCTAAAATTTTTCTCTTCCTTTTCTCTTTGGTTTCAAATTTACACATATAGTGGGGGGGGCTTAGGGTATATTTGTTTGTATTTATTGGCTACCTAGAAGTGTTTAAGATTAACTATAACTAGGTAATCGATTGGACTACAAACTGTTTCTTTTTCTTTTTTTCTTTCTAATTTTCGGCCGAATATGGCCTTTTTTTTATTTATTACATTATTACTTATATTTCCTTAAATTTTTATAAAAACCTTAACAAATTTGACTATACTTTTTTGCATAAACGCAACTTACTAAATTTAACTTTTCATTTTCAACATAACTTTCCTAAAATAGAAATTTTACATTTTTCTTAACTTACCACTTAAAATCTAAACCTATCTTAGACTACTAACACAAAAATACATATACGTACAAATACTTACACATTTAACACAGAAACGCTCAAATCTCGATAATCATTTCCTTGTCACTCAAAAGTAAACGAAATGAACTTAACCAACTTCACCGCCATTCCAGTTCTCAGTGTATGATCGCACTCAATAGAATTGAATACCATACTCATAAACCATTTAAATACACATAACACATAGAATCACATAAATCAACATTGTAACAGGCACCTAAGTCAACACTAAAATTTTGACTAACCTGCTCAAGCCATGGTTGTCACAGTATCCCCTCCTTTAGGAAATCTCGTCCTGAGATTTAACTAGCCGATTCATCAACTCGAATGACAAACAACTGAGGATACTTAGACTTCATATAATTCTTACGTTCCCAAGTAAACTCAGGACCACGCTTAGAATTCCAACAAACCTTTACTAACGCTATCTTACTACGCTTTAAACTTTTAACTTCCCGATCCATTATCTCTACAGGTTCCTCAACAAAACGAATAGTCTTGTCAATCTTTTTATATCGAGCCAATGGCACAATGCAAACTAGCATCAGCTAAACTTTTCTTCAAGTTTGACACATGAAAAGCATCATGTACTCCACTTAATTCCTCAAGCAACCTTAATCGATAAGCTACAAGACCGATTTTTTCAATAATCTCAAATGGTCCTACGTATCTTGGTGCTAACCTTCCCTTTTTACCAAAACGAATCACACCTTTCCATGGTGATACTTTTAACATCACTCAATCCCCTACTTCGAATTCCAATGGTTTGCGTCTATTGTCAGCATAGCTCTTTTGACGATCTCTCGCTGCCTTGAGCTTCTCCTTTATCAACACAACTTTATCAGTCGTTTCTTGAATCAATTCAGGTCCAATCAAACTACTTTCTCCAATCTCAGCCCATAAAACAGGCGACCTACACTTCCTTCCGTACAAGGCTTCAAATGGAGCACATCTTATACTCGAATGATAGCTATTATTGTAAGAAAACTCAGCCAATGGTAGATAAACATCACATCTACCACCAAAATCAATTACACATGCCCTCAACATATCCTCTAAGGTCTGAATCGTACGTTCACTTTGACCATCCGTTTGGGGATGATAAGCCGTACTCATATCCAACCTCGTCCCTAATGCTTTTTGCACCATCTCAAGCAAGCGACGTAAATCGTCCATCTCTATCCGAAATAATCGACACAGAAACTCCATGTCTCGCGACTATTTCATCGACGTAGATCTTTGCCAATTTCTCAATACTATAGTCTTCTCTTATAGCTAGGAAATTAGCTGACTTAGTCAGTCTATCTACTATGACCCAAATCGTGTCATGCCCACTTTTTGACCTAGGCAAACTTTGGATAAAATCCATAGTGATCTTATCCCACTTCCATTCAGGTATCTCAGGTTGTTGCAGTAATTCAAAGGCCTTTAATATTCAGTCTTTACCTTTGAACATGTCAAACACTTACTAACATAAGTAGCAATATCTCTCTTCATTCCCGGCCACCAATACATATCTCGAAGATCATAGTACATCTTATCAGCTCCTGGATGCACAGAGTACTTAGACTTGTGAGCTTCGTCCATGATCATCGTTCTCATACCTCCTACTAATGGAACCCATATACGGTCCATAAAATACAAACTCTCGCCCTCTTTCTTATCCATCTGTTGATTTAACCCATGCAGATTTTCCATAAGTATATTCTCTTGCTTAAGCGCCTCACTCTAGGCTGCTTGTATCTTTTCTCTCATTCCAATCTGGATAGTCACTGGCATAGCCCTTACACGTCTAGGTTTCAGCCACTCCTTCCTACTTAATGCATCTGCCACTACGTTCGCCTTACCAGGGTGGTAACGAATTTCACACTCATAATCACTAAACAACTCAATCCATCTCCTCTGACGCATATTCAGCTCTTTACGATCGAAAATGTGTTGAAGGCTTTTGTGATCCGTATAGATAACACTCTTAGTACCATACAGATAATGCCTCCAAGTCTTAAGAGCAAATACAACCGCTCCCAACTCTAAATCATGCGTCGTATAGTTCTTCTCATGGGTTTTCAGCTGCCTCGATGCATAAGCAATCACTTTGCCTCTTTGCATGAGTACACAACCTAATCCTTGGTTCGATGCATCACAATAAACCACGAAATCTTCCACTCCATCAGGTAGCGTCAATATTGGTGCATCACACAAGTTATTCTTTAAAGTTTGAAATGCCTCTTCTTGCTCCACACCCCACACATACTTCTGATTCTTCTGAGATAACAAGGTAAGAGGTTTAGAAATTTTGGAAAAATTTGCAATAAACCGTCGGTAATAACCGGCTAATCCCAAAAATGATCGAATCTCAGAAGGTGTCGTAGGGGTCTTCCAATTCTTTACTGCTTCTATTTTACTGGGATCCACATGTATACCATTCTGATTGACAACGTGTCCAAGAAAGTGCACCTCTTGCAACCAGAACTCACACTTGGAGAACTTGGCATACAGCTTCTCCTTCCTTAACAATTCCAACACCAAACCCAAATGAACTTCATGGTCTTCCTTCGTCTTTGAGTAGATTAAGATGTCATCGATGAATACAATAACGAACTTATCTAAGTACGGTTTACAAACCCTGTTCATCAGATCCATAAAAACTACAGGTGCATTGGTTAGCCCAAAAGGCATAACTGTAAACTCAAAATGTCCGTATCTCGTCTGAAACGCTGTCTTAGGTATATCGTCTTCATGCATGCGTAATTGATGATAACCTGACCAAAGGTCTATCTTGGAGAAAAATCGCGATCCCTGTAGTTGGTCAAACAAATCATCAATCCTTGGAAGAGGATATCGATTCTTAACCGTCAACTTGTTCAGCTCTCTATAATCGATACACATACGTAGCGAACCATCCTTCTTCTTGACAAATAACACTGGCGCTCCCCATGGAGAATGACTAGGTCGTATGAAACCCTTGTCTTGCAACTCTTGCAGCTGCCCAGACAATTCTTGCATCTCTGAAGGCGCTAAACGATATGGAGACTTCGCAATTGGCGTCACTCCAGGAACTAGATCTATGCGAAACTCTACTTGTCGTTGCAGGCAACCTGAACAAGCTTCTGAAACACATCTTCAAATTCACATACCACAGATATATCGCTCAACCTCGGTTCATCCTCCCTTGCACTCTTCAATACTTTGGTGATTCCTACATCTCGTTCTCCATGTACCCTAAGGATCCTACCATCCTCCACTGGTATTTCTACTACTTTCTCATGACATACTATCATAGCCTTATGTTGGGACAACCAATCCATTCCCACAATCACATCAAAGCTTCCATGACCTAAAGGTATCAAGTTTATGCTAAACAGGGAACCTCCTAGTTCTAGTTTGTAGTCACGGATAATTCTGTCCATTCTACTTTCTACTATCAGCTAACTTCTATCACATAACCAGGTTCACAAAACTAGGTCCTCACATTAATAGGGCGCAATTCAGTAAAGATTTATGAAACTAAAATCGGCTCCAGAATCAAATAATATGGTAACAAAGTGATCATTCAGAGAGAACGTACCCGTTACAACGTTAGGATCCTGGACTGCCTCCGTTGCATTCACATTCACGTTGTAAGCTCTTCCTCTAACTTGGTTTCCATTGCTTTGGTTATTTCGGCCGCCCTCCAAAGCCAATTGATTTCTAGCTTGCCCTGATGCTCGATTCAATCCTTGGAAACAAGTGTTGTGAAATGATCTGGACTAGCAACACTCTGGCTTGTTTACTTATTCTAACAGCATTCACCGGAGTCACTTGTCTAATTGGTGCCCAACAATTTCTGGCATAATGGCCCAGTTTTTGACAGTTATAACACACATTGCAGGGCCCGTTTACTGGGTGATGCGTATTACACTTGCTACACTTGGGATTTGAGTTTGCGACTTCATTTCTAGGAGGAGCTGTCGCCACAAACCCTGTGCCCACTTTTGCCTTTCTTGTTGTCTTTCCACGATCTTCCTGACTTACCAGACTCTTCCACTACTTTCCTCTTGTCATTACCCTTTGTCAAGGTACCACAGCTGACTGCTTCGTCAGTAAGTATTCCAGCCCTCAGTATTGCAGTCTGAATAGTAGTTGGTTGGGTTGCTCGAAGCATTCCCCTTATCTCAGGAGCCAGTCCGGCTATGTACCTCTTAATACGAGATGACTCAGGTGTAACTAAGTGTGGGACCAACTTGGCCAACTCATGAAACCTATCAGTGTAGGCAGCATGATTAGCTCCCACCATCTTGTGATTCCAAAACTCATTCTCCAATTTCTCCATTTCAAAATACTAGGGGGGGGGGGGGGCAGAAATTCTTCAACCTTCAATGCCTTAAAAATCGTTCCATGACCATGGCCATAGCAGCCTCACATCCCTTGCATGGACCTTGAGTGTCCCACCAAGTCATAAGGGGAAAAAAAGCTTTGTTCACCAATAAACTAGCCGCATACCTCACCTTTTGATTCTCCGCACAACCACTATTATCAATCACATTTTCCATCTTCTCGATCCAACGAGTAAGCACTATCGCACCTCCTTTCCTATCATACTCCTTGGGATTACAAGATTGGAATGCCTTGAAAGTGCATCCGTTGTTCCCACCATCTCCATTTCCGCCACCACCATTTTTCCTCCATAACCGATATTAAAGCATTGTTCCATGTTGTTAGTCACTTGAGTGACAATCTGAGGAAGAATGGTTTGCAATTGTTGCGCGATAATAGCAGCAATGTCAGGGTTCTCGTTGTTGTTGTTATCTTTGTTGCCGCTTCGACGTGATGGAGCCATTTTCTATAAGATATAAAATTTATATACATTGCCCATATAATCAGATCATGTTCGAATCATACTTCTTAAATAACCATATACATACATACAACGCATCAACAATAATCCATGTAATCATACTTGCAAGTCCACCTGTGTCGTGGCGCATGTATAATTATGTTGGCCACCATAATTATAGATGCCCCTTTTCACAGTTGTACTTCTTCCTATGAAGACACTTCATAATATAACACACCATATATCACCTTAAAAAAATGAAACCAACAAATAACACAAGGAATAATCCTAATAATCACTTTTATTATTAATACTCAGAATTCAAACATTGAAAATAACATTCCTAACATGGCTCCAGACATCGAAAGAAATAAAAACAAGCTAAAAAAATACATCAATCACTTAGAACACCATGGGCAGTTACGAGACGCGCGGTCATGATCATCTTCAATTGTCTTCTCCCACACAGGTTTACTACTTGCAGTGGACTCAAGGTCCGAGTCCACTTCATCCCTCTCAACTTCTTCCTTATTTTCTATCAACCATCCATTCATGTTACCCTTTGGCTGAGGTAGTCGATGTGGTACAAACTCATTCTTCAGATCTCCTTGTTGAAGTTGTGGGTGATCTACAAATCTATACAGGTCATGTCTTCTAGGTTGTTCCACCATCTCTTCTTCAGACGTTTCATAACCTTAAAATTTTCCAGGAACTCTGGTGATAGTTCCATCCTTGGCAATTAACATGGTTTCAATTTCCTCAACCATTTGTCCATCAACTTCCTTCAGGGTCATCTTCTCTTCGACTCTACACGGCCACATAGCAATAGGAATTCGGATCTTGCGGTTACCCCGCTTGCATTTCTTAATCTTCTTACACCCAGTTGCGAAAGTAACTGAATCGTGGTACTTTCTACGAATAGGAGGAGACATACTATATAATACCACAAACTAGACTATATCAGATACGGACTCAAATAACAAAGACAAAACTAACGTATATATATATATTTTAAATATATATATAATATATATATATATATTATAATATATATATATATAGGGATGGGTTCTAGAGAAAACCATATTTTGGTAGAAAACCTAAAAAACCAAACAGATGCACTGAAAAAACCAAACGGATGCTTTAATTATTTCAGGCTATATAAAAGATTTTTCAATGCATCAATTTAGTATTTTTAGTGCATCTGTTTGAGTTTTCTAGGTTTTCCACCGAGATTAGGTTTTCTCTCGATCCTATTCCTATATATATAGTATAATGTACTGTATGAAACTCTGGGAAAATAAGCATAATAAGTATGTACTTACACATAAACCCTAAATGCATCGATATGAGGGACCCTTAAGCTATAGTCTAGGCTCAACCACCTAGTTCTCTATAACCTGGCTCTGATACCAATCTGTCACACCTCGCCAAGGTGGAAACACAAGGCGTAACGTCATGGATATCATCACAACACAATGGTGTCAACAATAGAGAAACACTAAAATGCATAACCAAGTCATAAAGACACAATGTGTCATGACAATATCGAAAACCAAATGAACGACATCTTGTATTAATGAAAAAGGGTTTCACCAATACAAGGACAATACTTCATGAACCTAATAAAATCAAATAACATTCAACAAAATCCAGGCGACAAACATAAACAAACTCAGGAGCGAACTCCAATGCAATCCTAGCGGTCACTCTAGCCACTTCTCATAACCTCAATATTCTCACGAAGCTCACCTGAAAATGATGCTTAAAAACGTCAACACAATGGTTGGTGAGAGTCATAGGTTTGAGACACGCAAAACAAACCTTTAAATCCAATTACTGTGATAAATAAAACATAACATAGCAGGACATACAACGTACTATCATACAAGCTAACATGCAATCACATCAATACACATTGAGACGTTCACGCTCAATCCTCACACCAAACATAACAACAATGAGACGATCACGCTCACTCAAACAACTCACAGTAATAAGACGATCACGCTTACTACCAAACAAATCCATAAATGCCATGAGACGATCACGCTCAAGCACAACAATTCATACCATAAAAGCAAGTAGCACATAACATACAATAGTCACATATAGCTCATTCATCATTTAAATCACATTATCACAGTAACTAAAACATTTCAACCCTCTTTTGCATCATTTCCATCCCAAATGTAAAAACATTAAAAAGCGGGACTATGAAACTCACCTGATGCTTAACTTCCTAAAAGATTCTAACAAAATCTTCACAAACACTTCACAGACAATCTAAACAATTAAGCACACAATAAGCTACCACCATTAGGCAATCAACCCAAAAATATGATGTATCCTCAACTAAAATGGATATCTAAGGCTAGCTACCAAATCTCTAATACTTGATTAAACCTTTTCCTAAACTCCTACTTATGCTTATTTACACTTCAATGCTGCACTTTTATATTTCTGTTTTGACAGAAATGTATACTCACTACACTCCTAAACGCACCACTTAAACACTCCCATAATTCAAACCAAAATTCATCATGCTACATATATGTCCTATGAACCTCTTTTTTTTTTTTTTTTTTATTTTATATCTACTCCAAAACTATCACCCTTTTACAAATACCCTTTGATTTACATTAATCCAAAGTGTCCAAAATTCCTCCAGAATCTGACCTTCTAAAAGTATGGCACTAGCTGACCACTTTAGACCTCCTTTCATGCTTAGCAAAAATTCAGGGGTCACACACAATATATAAAATAACTTCCACGTGATTTTTAGCTTCTAACTAGATGTCTAAGTATTTTTAGAAAAATCAAAACCAAAACTGAAATTCGTCACTGTTTTACACACTGATTTTGTAACGCCCTTTTGACCCACTTCCCGACCATAAAAACTTACGAGGCCAACAATTCTGGAAAGGATACTCTCTGAGGTTATCTCCAGTATGTTGTAAATTATTTATTTGATAATTTATTATTAAGTTATGCTCGTTACAAAACTGTCTAACTTTCTGCAGTGAATTAAACAATTAATTCGGGCGATCTAAACCCTAACGCATGATCAAAACACGTAACCCATTAAACTAATGATCAACCAACCATCATTAAACTATAACTTCCAGAAAATTAAAACCCTAATTTATAAACCCTAATTTATAATCCCTAATCCATCATACTTATATTACAATAATTGAAAATTAATTAACTAGAATTACACAAAGATTAGAAATTACCTTAAAAGAAAACCCTAAATTTTTTCTTCTTTTTCTCCTTTGGTTTTGCCGATTACACATATGGGGGAGGGGGGGTTAGGGATTTTTGTTTTGTATTTATAGGCTACCTAGAAGTTTTTTAGATTAACTATAACTAGGTATTAGATTAGGACTCAAACTTGTTTCTTTTCCTTTTCTTTTCTTTTCTAATTTTCGGCCGAATATGGCCTTTTTCTTTTTTTTTCTTTTTTTTATTTATTAATTACATTATTACTTATATTTCCTTAAGTTTTTATAAAAATCTTTACTTAAATTAAGACTTAAAATTAGAAAAGTGAACACACCTTTTCCCTTTGCTTAAAACAAGGGCTAAACTACTCTCTAAAGCTTATCTACAGCTCCAACTTATCATAGATAAGCTGGTAAAAGTCCAATAAGCCCATCCCTGTTTGGCTTATCATCCATATTAAGCAATCCACAATAAGCTAAGATAATTTGAGTGAATTTAGAATGAAAACAGCTTATCTTAGCATAAGTTTTGATTTAGCTTAACTAGATAAGGACTTAATGAAAAAATAAGAGCTTTATGAAACTTTAGAACATGATTAAGCTTAAGATGCGTTATGGTAAAAACAGAATCAAAACATAATTTAAATGAAAACTTAAATTTTATTAATCATAAACTGAGTACAAGGTTTAAAAAGAAATTGCATTAAAGTAAATGACAAATAAGCTGTAAATAAGCTAAACTACACTACTCTTAAACTAATTCTACTCTAGATATCTTTTTTGTGTGATCCCTCCTTCAATTTATAGTGAGGAGGTGAACCTTCTAGGCATTTGAGACGCTCCCCCATCTTTTAATCTTATCCATCCATCTAAACCGCCTCAAAATCCAATAATCATAGCCCTTGATTTGATGTCCTGTCACTTCAACCAATCATCTCTCCTGGGATTGCCAGCGTGGATAAAAAAAAGTGTCAGAGGCTTTCCTTCTAGAAGCATATCCCTGTGTTATACTTGGTCTGTGTAAAAGTATGGGAGGGAAAGGGGATGGTTGAATAGTAAAATTAACTCGTGATATTATGTGGTTTGACTTGGGCTGGGTTTAAAGATATATTGGGCTTGGACAGGTTTATTTACAATGGATTTGGGCTTGAACAAGGGTTAAATATTAAGGCTTTATATTATGGGCTTAGTGGTTTGTTGTATTTTCATTGTGGGCTGACCTGGCCCATTAAGTGGGCCCGGGTTGGTCCATAGAAAATGGCTACGCCTTCGGCTTCAGTTTTTTGCGCTCTTTCCATTCCCGTGCTCTGTTTTGTCCGTATTGGCTTCGTTTTTTATCCTTTTATGATAAATCCATACCGGCAAGACACAACTCACAATACAAACAAATACAATGCATTTTTATGTCATTTTCGATCATTATTGGTCTTTTTAACTTGTTTTATTAGGTAAAAGGTATGTGTATTTAAGCACATACCAAAATTCCTCATACTAAGCTATTGCCGTGTCCTCACGCAATGTTATAAATATACGCTTAAAACCAAAAATTCCAATCCCCTTAAACTAATCACCTCGAAAAGTAGCTAAGTGCTCATCTAAGGGGATTAAGAAATCAATAGTTTTGAAACGACCCGTTTGACCAATTATATTCATATATATATTTTTGTATTTTTCTCAAGTGACGGGATGTTGACTTTCATTATTTAATTTTTAGGATCACGAAACAAGAAACATATTTAAATAATGTCCAAAAAGATAAATTCATCGTCCTCGATTTTTCACCTACCCCAAACCAAGCTTAAAAATGAAATCATTGTTTAGTACAAGTTAAGATGCTAACACTACTCATAAACGCTAATTGTGTAAGCATAGCTACTTTCTGCTCCCTTATTCCTACATCCTCTAAGTTTTATTATTCATTTGTGACAAATAAATTAATGTCTTATTCACATAAAGTAAAATTCGGTTTAGACCACAATTAGTTTGAAATCATTTCCTAAAAAGATGATATGGTAAGAATAAGGTCCACATTAAGGTTGTTTAGTACAAGTTAAGATGCTAACACTACTCATAAACGCTAATTGTGTAAGTAAAACCTTAACTTTTAGCTCCCTTATTCCTACATCCTCTAAGGATTTTATTTATTTTTTATTATTGGCGACAAATAAAATATGTCTTTATTCATATAAAGTAAGCCCGGTTTAGACCATAATTAGTTTAAAATCCTTTCCTAGAGAGACGATATGGTGAGAATAAGGTCCACATTAAGGTTCTAATTTCACATGATTTAGGGGTTATCCTTTTTATTTCATCCGAAACAACTCAACTACGAGTACAGAGACGGAGGCTTTATTTAGATAACCCTAGAGTCGAAATTTGGCTTTATTATTATTATTATTGCAACATTATTAAACCTTGACCTTTTTGAAGGCTGCAACATCGGTTGTGAGCCGGCAAGATGCAGCAAACTTTTATCAGTCTTGGATTATTACTATGTGCCTTATTTAGAAGACAGCCACATCGGTTGTGAGCCGGCAAGAGGCAGTAAACTTTTATCAGCCCATAATTATTATTATTATTACATCCACTCTTTAAACGACTACCACATCGGTTGTGAGCCGGCAAGAGGTAGTGGTCTTATTTCGGCTTCGGTTTATTACTTAATTATTATTATAGCCAAATTTCAAGTCCTGTTGACTTCGTCCTTTTACTATATATAAATATAATATATAATAAATATATAATAAAATTATCGATCAATAATAATTATTCCAAGAGGCTTCTTAAAGAGTTGTTTACTTTTAAGCAAAGTAAAACCGTAAAAAAACTTTTCGGGTCGTATCCCGACGAGACGTGAATTAAAAATCGAGTAACGTTTGTGATCGCGTGATTGAATGATTCAAAGATTTGGATTTGATTTCTAAACTACGGGAATAAAATTTTAGTCAAACTACGGGAATTTAAAAACTAAAGCATTTAAACATTTAGCACAAAACAAATAACGGGAATTAAATAAAACGCGACAAAAACCTAAGTTATCAAATAAAAGCCCTAAAAATGAAAACTTAGTTTCTAAACCTAAATTATGATAAAAGAAAATTTTCAAAAAAAGAATTTTATTTTTTTTATTTGTATTTTAATTTTTATGATTTTTTAAAGTTTTATTTCTAAATAAATTCACTAAAAATGTAAAACTTATCCTAAAAATATAAGAAAAATACTAAAAAGTAGCTGGTGATGAGTTGATTTTAGGAAAATTATAAGCTCAGTAGGAGCTTAAACGAAAAAAAACTTAAAATTCAGAATAAGCCTCGAAGTGGCTTATGGCTGTTTAAGCTAAGAAAGGGATAAAGTAATTACCAATGCAACTTAGGACGTAAAAGTCCTAAGGGCGCAGTGGTAGAGTTGTGTGGTGTTAAAGGGGCAAGTTAGGTCGAGGTTAGGGGTTCGAGCCTTGGTCACCCCTGATTTCCCTAATTTCCCTTTTTTAATTTTTGCAAAAACTTTTTAAACAAACTTGTCAAACAGCTAATTATAAGCAATTTTTGTGAAGGAACTATTTTTAGAACGTTTTTATAAGCTAGAAAAAGCTGATATTAAGCTGACAGTTAACACTTTGAGTTTCTAGACTAAAATCTTAACTGTTTAAGAAGCACAAGCTTCTATGAGCTTGCGCTTAAACTCTATTAAGCTTTTCTTACACTAAAACCAACTTAAACAGCAATCCTAACTCTAAATTAAACCAATCCTATAAGCTATAAGCTCAAATAAGCAGTTAAGAACTTCTAATGAACAACTTAAAACTAACAGACCTTAATCAGTCTGAACAAGCTACTTTGAGCTTAAAAACAGATAAGCTACTAAACTTTTAACCTCAAAACAAGCTTGGATTCTTAAAGTATGCTATCTAATATACTTGTGCTCTTGATTTTAAAACCTAAAACTAACAATTACTATCTGATTTTTAAGCTTAAAATTGGCTAAAAGCTGTTTTGATTGCTGATGCAGTGACAAAATTTGGTAAAATGGGTAAAAACTAAAAACTAATGCACTAAGCCATTTGACCAGATATTGGACTTGTATTAGATCTCAAATAGAGCACTTAACAACTACTTTTAAGCATCAAACCTCAAATGCAAAGAAATCAAGCCTAAATTTATACTAATCACCACAGAAGTGAAATTTAGCTAAGGAAACTTGATATTTTAACTAAACTAAACCTAAAACTCTTTAAAACTAATTCTAAATGACCTAAATGTTGAATCAAATCTGACCTAAAGGTCAAGAACACCAGCAGTACTAACTTAAGGTTAGTACTGCCCTTGTCCCAAACACCCTTTTAAGTTCTGAAAACATATTTTAAGCTTGGAAAATAGGTTCTTAAAACTAAAACTTCAAAGACCAGATGTTTTTTTAGCTTAATAAGAACTTATTGAACAAGTTTTAACAACTAAATAAGCCAGAATAAAAAGATTAACAACTAAGCTATTTTTTTAAGATTTTCAACTGATTTTTGACTAAGCTTAACAAACTAAGTTTAAAAGTTCTACAAAGCATAAAACATGATCAAGACATATTCAAATGACATAATAAGCAGAGAAGCACAATAATAAGCACAGAGATAAGCTGAAAATAAGCAATAAGCACTTTTTTAGGACTAAAATGTAAAATGAACTTACAAGGAGTCCAAGGAGTTTGGTTATGATTCAAAGGCCACAAACACTTTCCAAATCACCTATAGCTTATCCATATAAGCACTAACCCATGGCCATCCATTATAAACCATGCTCCAAATTTTCTTCAAGTATTTTTTTGTGATTTTTGGTAAAATGGCTTAAACTATATAAACTATAGAAAAGTTTATATAGCTTAAGTAAACAGCTAAGTAACAAGTAAAAACAGTTTAAGTAAGCTTCCAAAATAGTTTTATAACATAAAATGCATTAATCTTAAACAAGGATTTAACATAGAACTTTAGAATTGCATTAAAACTTAAAATCAGTGCAAGGCTTTTTAAATAAAAGTACAATAAGCTAAAAACAATAAATATAAGCTGAAAAGAAAACTAAAAAACTAGATGCCTCTCAAAGGCTTACAATGTCCAATTTATACTAAAAATCTAAGTCTTGGGGTCTTCAATGTGTGCTTTCTGTGTGAGGAGAAAAGAGGGTGTGTTTCTTTCGTGAGTGACTTCAAATAATCATCATAGCCCTTCATTTTGAGTGTTCTCCAAGCCCTATGATCAAAGCCATCCATTCCTTGTCTTTGTTGTTTTATCTCTTG
>BQNB010035437.1:24253-50872 GCA_026074375.1 Tanacetum coccineum | reverse complement strand
TTGCCTTCGATTTTCTAGTTTTTCTTAAAAATTATGCCAAATTTAAATTTTTGAATTTTTTTTCTTAAATAACTAGAATTAATCTTTGCCGAATACACATTATCCTTTATTATTACTTGGTAAGATTTAAGCCTAATATTCCGTTTTGTTGATCCCAATCTAAATAGATCTTTCTAGCATGTTAAAGGTGGTAGCTAATCTAGATAGATCCAAACTAACTACAAGAGAAACAATGACTATGAACAATATAAGTTATGCGGAAACTAACTTATACTGCTAAGAAGAACAATAAATGAAACAAAACTTTGATTTCTATTAATCTGCTAGGTTACAGATTACTAACTATATATTTTGGTGAAACTTGTATATGAAAACCTTATATCTAACTAATGCCGTATGGTTCCTTTTATACACCAAGGAAAAACCCTAATGGGCTTACAAAATGTGTGAAGAGATAATGCATATCTATTCCTATAATAACTCATGCATATCTCCTAACAGTGCTAACTAGCAGTACTAACTTACTACTAACAGCACTAACTATACTGGCAGTACTAACAATGTACTGGCAGTACTAACTATTTATAACTAACAGTACTAACTACTTAGTCTATTTTCTTGAATCTTTAGCATTC
Organism: Tanacetum coccineum; assembly: GCA_026074375.1. NCBI lineage: Eukaryota > Viridiplantae > Streptophyta > Magnoliopsida > Asterales > Asteraceae > Tanacetum > Tanacetum coccineum. The sequence goes on along the minus strand of BQNB010035437.1, from coordinate 50,237 downwards.
TTCATTAGCAGCACTAAGTAGAACTAGTAGTAGTAACTTGTATAAGTAGCAGCACTAAGTTGTAGAAACTTCTAAAACCCAACAATCCTCCCCCTAAGCATGATGTTTACTTGTTAACCTTTATGTTTCTTTAGTTTGAGCTTCTTGAACACTAGGAGGATGTATCCAAACATACTGCTACTATTTCATCTGCTTTTTCTTGAACTCTTTTGTTAACCTTCTAAAAAACTTGAAATTCTTTAGCTTCTAGTCTTTGGTCACCATCTCAGCATCTCGACAACATAGCTATACCAACTAAGTTGGCTTTGTAGTTTTTGGCAAACTACCAGCCATAAACGGATTTGATATTTTTTACCAGTAGCCGTTTGTTTTGAAATAGCCAATGATTCATTGCAATAACATGGTGCATTGATAACCATATAGTTTTGAGTAAACTATTAACTATCAATGGATTTGAGATGTCTTTACCAAGAGCCGTTTGCTTTGGACTAGCCAACTCTTTACTGTGAAGCATGGTGAGTTGAGAACCATATAGTTTTTAGCAAACTATCAGCTATTAACGGAATTGAGAAGTCTTTACCAGAAGCCGTTTACTCTGGACTAGCCAGTTCTTGATGTCTGTTAGACATGGTGAACTGATGACCATTTGTTGTGTGGTGATAAAACCAACACTTAAAGATCCTTCTCACCTCCATCATGGCTTCTATACTTATCAATCTGCTTTTGAATGAATCTAAGCAGAGCATAGGCATCTTCACTTGCAGTCCCAGCTACTAACCTCAAAGAAAGCATTCTCTCAAGTGTTTCTTTTGTGAGTGGGTACTTCCTTTCTGCAAGCATATGAATCTCAGTACCATCTTCCAATATCAAGGTATGAGCACCACAATTTTCATATAAATCCCAGCTCTTAAGATTCCATCTTTCTTGATTCTGCTAAAGTTCATCTTCTGCATTTGCATCAAACATGGTCCTTAAATCTCCCTAAAGAACTAGATCAACACCTTCTGGAGTAGTTATTTCAAATCTCCCTAGAGAACTTCTGATTAATGCTTCTGTTACTACTACTGCCTTGCTATCAATAGTAGCATGAATTTGCCTTTCATCATTGACTGTTTGGGAACTAGCAGTGTTCCAAAACTGTTCAATATAAGAAATATAGATAGTAGGACTTACAGTGAAAGCATGATGTATCAAACTTGATGTAAGGAAGTCCACTATCTCATGAAATTATGAATTTCTTTTTGTTTTCTCTAAACACGCGACCATATTGTGTTGATCAACGAATTCCAAATCAGCCATAGATGTGTTAAAAAGGTTGAGTAGGGTGTGGGATATGCTCGATTGTGAGAATTTGAGGGTTTAGAAGAGTTAATTGAGATTTTATAGAGATTGTGTTAGGGTTTGAGATGACCGACTGAATAAACTTGATCCTTTATCTTAAGGAAAGAGTATTATAGAAGGAAATATCAAAAAATTTCAATTCATAGACCCCTATACGCAAGTTGTGGGAAGAAATATCTCAACGGTTATAATTAATTAATAAAAATCTGTTATATATCCTCCTCTGATTGGAAAAATCCTCTGCAGCACCTTCATCTTCTGACAGAACAATTTTGGTCTTTCTCCTAGAGATGGTAGTTTGGACTTGCTTCTCCAACTTCTTCACTTTGAGGATTAGCTTTGTAAGAGCAGTAATTTTAAGTTACCTTGACCTGCTTTAGTTCAGAACTCCAAAACTAGGCAACGCTTTCTTTGATAAAGGAGTACAACAAAAAACCGTCAATTCATTTAGTGAGAGACTACCCTCATCACGTCCAAGTGAGTGAACACTGTGGAGAGGTGATTCATGGGGCATTTGAGTAGGTTCCTCTGTATGATGAGTGGTATCTATTAAGTGTTGGTAAAGAGTATGAAGCGGAGGATTTATTGTGAGACAAATGGATGTGAAGTCACAGTTATTCAACTGATGGTAGATGTAGTTGATGAGTAAGATTAAGGATTAACCGAAGAGCAATCATATGTGTCAACGCACGTAGAGGTGTTACTACCCTGAGAAATAATCCCTTGGAGACCCTTTTTATGTTGTTGAATAATTGTGTGTAAGGGTAGGAGTGAGGACTAGATAGTCGTTGTGGAGTCAAAAGAAGCCTTTGATGTTTTTTCACAAAGATTTGAATGAACCTTGGATACATCAAAAACTTGTGTTGGCTATCTATATTCTTGACCATGGCTTCAAAGAGAAATTTTAGAAAAGTTGAAAATCCCATTCGTTGCCAGGCATATGATAGTAGTAGCTATGTTGCTAACTAAAAAAGATCCCTACAGTCTTTTTAGTAGGGCTTAAACAGTGGTGAGTATGTGTGAATGAGCGGACTTCCACTGTAGGAAAAAGCCTTTTGAAAATAAGAACTGTCAGATCAGTTACATTACCCCATTTACAAGTTGCTCAAAGATTTCTGCATTTGGAAGAGAGTTAAGTCCTTCAGAATCTTCAAGCTTCAGATGTCTTCTAATGGAGGCCTCAGACACCAATACCTTGACCTTCCTGTCAATAGTTGTAGAAATAGCCTGAACTCCATCTTCCATAGCGCATAAAGCAGCTGTTTCCTAAAATTGTTGAATTAGAGAAGTATAAATGGTTGGGTTTTGTAGATGAAGGCATAGTGATGTGACTTGCACATAGGAGATCTATGAATTTGTTCAAACCCTCACTTCCTGCCTACTATACGCAAGTATGAAACCATGTTGTGTTTATCTCAAAAGTCTAAACCACAAGCCATGTTATGAATAAAAAGGTGATTAAAGTGCTGGGATATGATCGTGGATGAAAGAATATGGTGTATCTTGGGTAAAGTGAATTATAGATAAAAGAAAGTTAGTATTTTTGTAATTGTACCGACTGAAAGGATATTACTTATCTTGAAGAATATCCGATGACCGTTAAATATTGAAAGATCTAGAAATTGCTTCACTGAAGTCAAACCCTATAAGCTAGATTGTTGCGGAAATATCTCAACGGCTCTTTTAGAGTAGGAAATTTTGTTATGCCTCAAACAGTACTAACGGTCATCTAGCAGTACTAATTTAGCCTAACAGTACTTAACTTTAAGCCCATCAGTACTAACATATGGCCAGTAGTACCAAGTAATGCCCAGCAGTACTAAGGAATGCCTACAATACAACCTTTTAAGACAACCAGTACTACTCTAATGTCATTGATTCGTGAATAGAACACAACTATATAGCAAACCCCTAATACAGATCCTGACCGAATCCCCTTGACCACCAAGGCAAAGGTCAAATATCCACCAAAAGGGAAGATACACAAGTAAAATCAATAATAAAAAGATTCCGGACAGAGATATTCCCCCGGGTCGATAAGTCCCAACAGAGCTTGCAATTGAAAAATTATCCTGGTTTGAAGAGAAATTGACTGATAGAGAATATATGATATGAAAAACACTGATAAAATTACAACTACAATTAGAATTAAAAAAATCAAATCTAATCTACGGAAACAAAAATATGAAATAGTGATCCTGTAAAAACTACGGGAAACAAAAAATTATGTGTATAAGGGAAATCCCAAGAAATTAAATCTAAATAAATAAATACGGGGAACAGAAATCAGGTATCCAGGGAGATCTAAATACTAAGAAATTAAGAAAATAAATGCTAATTTAAATTAAAAAATCAAAATTAAATTCTAATTAACTTAACTAGAAAAAAAAGAAAACTAGAACTAAAAGGAGTCGTTGAATGCTAAACGAAAAGAAACGTATAAAACGCACCAGGTAAAAACGGTCAAAAATGAAATTTAAGAAAAATAAGCTACTACTAAATTGTTATAATTGTTTCCTAGACACTAAAAAAGACAAAAAGAAAAATTTAATAAAAAAAGAAAAATATTATTTATTAATTTTTGGATTTTTTAATGAATTTTTAAAGATTAAATACTAATTAAAACTATGAAAAATAGAAAAAGACAAGAAAATAAAAGTTAATAAAAAATCTAAAAAAATAAAAATTAAATAAAGAAAAAAAGATAACCAATTCTAAAAAATACTAAAATCCCAAATTTTTAGACTAAATAAATTAAAAGGAAAGTAATTAAACTAATTAATATTAAACCTAATTTAAATTAATTAAATTAAATAAACTAACTAAAGTTAACTAAAAGGACTAACAGTGAAAAGGACACAAGGACAAACGGGTAACAGGCTAACTAACCACAGGGACTAACAGTGTTAACTGGAAAAGAAAAAATTACACAAATGGTCCCTGAAATGGACCCCGATTACAAGGTGGGTCCAACTAGCTTATTATCAAAAACTTACAAAAGCAAACTTACTCAGGGGCTTAAGGGGAACATTTTTAATAAAGGCACTTATGACTTTTAAGCACTGAATAAGCCAAAAAATAAGCTTTTGGGGCTGCAAAAGCTAAATAAGCTTTTTAGCTTATTTTTCTTTCTTTTTGGGGTTTAAGCCAACAAATAAGCTAGAAAACTATAGGGGACAGATAATAAGGCTAAGGGGAATCCTAAATAAGCTATTGTTATCTAAATAAGCCCTAAAATAAGCTGGAATTAAAATAAGCTATTCTAACAGTTTTAATATAAAACAGAAAAAGGTGGACTTTAAGCCCTAAATAAGCTAACCTAGAGTGGGAGTTAAGCTACAAGATTGTGGGGAATTAAAGAACTATTATTAAGCTACAAAGAAAAGCAAAAAGATCCTAAAGCTTAATACAAAATAAGCTATAAAAAGGGGGCTGAAATAGGGGTCTAGCACCAGGGGAATTAAGGCAGTGGGCTTAAGGCTTATTTTAGCTTATCAAAATAAGCTCTTATGAGCTTTTTAGCCAAAATAAAGTGCAAACAGATTGAAAAGGCATATTATTGAACTTATTTCCAAAACTTGAGAGCTTAGGGCTTAATATAAACTGCTGATATTTGGGCTACAAGTTGGCTGATTTCACAAACATGATGCATGAATACTTTGACTCCTACTTGGTCAAAACAAAAGGGACAGAATGTTTATTTGGCTAGAAACACAAAACAACAAGCACACAAAGGATGATCTTATGCTGCAAAAAATAACAGCACTTGAAAGCCTTTAAGCTCAATCTTATCTTATTCCAAATTTGACAGAAGAAAGAAAGGCACTTAAAAAACAATATTTAAAGACTGGAAAATGTGGGTTTAAGTGGCTTGATTACCTCTACACACTCAGCCAAAGTTGGCTGAGTGAGCTTGACCCACAACAACACCCATATGACCCATTTTGGGACTAAACCAAACACCCTCTTATTTTATAAAAATCGATTTTTAACTGCTTTTTGGTGAAATAAAGCTGAGATAAGTGATTACAAGTGAGATTTAATCACTTTAAAACATTCTTACACAAGTTTAAACAGGATTAAACAACTTAATTTGTATTTCAAATTTTGACAAATGCAATATCACAAAAACTCTTAACTTGTATTGAAACTGAAAGTATTACAATAAAAACTTGAAAAGAAACTGAGTACAATGATTTTAAATCAAACTTAATTAAAATTTTAGCTAAGAAAGTAAAAAACGGGATAAAAATGGTGTATTTTGTTCGGCTTGCTCTCTCTTCCTTTTATAGCAGCTCAAAGCCTTGTCTTTGCCTTGGGACGAGCTTGTTGTAAGAGTACAACACTCCCCAAGCAATCCTAGCCCTTCATTGTCTTCATAGCATTCTCAGCCATTGATGGGGGCTTTGGTTTGAGTGATTGTGCCAGGGGAGAGGTTATAGGGGTAATGGGGAGTGGGGAAGGGTATGGGGTAGCTGTAGAGTGGACTAGGGATAGTGGTTTGGAGCTAGAAACCGTGGGGAAGGCTGGTATGGTTTTGGCGCGAAGGTGGTTATAGTACGGGGTGGGTTGCAGGGTTTAAAAGGGAAGTTTGGGGAAGAGGCAAAAATGGTCCCTCTTCTCTCTCTCTCTTTTCATTTCTCTTTTAAGCCGAAAATTCAGTTATAAGCTAGTTTAGAAAGTGGCACATTTGGCCCTTGTGGTTTATAACTAAAAGAGATAGAAGGTTTTGGGTAATTGCAAAACTGGTCCCTGCTGTTTATTACTAAAAGGGTTTTGGTAATTTGCATTTTCAGCCCTTGTGTTTTAAAAAGGGTAAAGGTTTGGCAATTTGGCAGTTTTAACCCTTTACTTTATTTACACTTTTCTTTTATAAAAAACTTTTAAAAATGACAACTTTAGTCCCTAAGGTTTATAAAAAGGATTAATGGGCTTTTGTTGGGCTTGGGCTTGGCATGGGGCCCACTGGGTTTTATTGGGTCCCAATAAGGTTAGGCTTAAGTTTTGGGCTTTTTTAAGGCCCAATAAGGTACAGGGATGGTATTATTGGCTTTTTCAAGCCCGTATAAGTTATGGAGTGGGGTTTTTGTAGTGTTACAATGGCTGAGATTGGGCTGTAACGGGCTAGATTGGCCTTCAAAGTCCTTCACAGTCTTTGTCAATTGCACACAAATGGGCTGTTGTAATTGATTGAGGACCCATTTGGTCTTCACAGTCTTCATAAATATACTATTGGGCTTTCCCGGCCCATCAGATGGGTAAAGATTGCATTCAATAGTATTCTTCAGTTCCGACTCCGGTTTGACTGCTGATTCTTCAGTATTGACTCTGACTTTGGCATTTTTGGACTTTGGCCTTGATTTTGCACAGTCTTTTCCATTCCATGCTCAGTTTTGTCATTTTGGCTTGGTTTTCTGTCTTTTTGATGATATCCACTTCCTGCACAATACAAATGCAAAACAAACATATATTTGGCAGTTTTTGTCTGTTTTTGGTCATTTAAGCTCGTTTTTAGAGGTAAAAGATATGTGTAATTAAGCACTTATCATCCAGCATTGAGGTCGACAAAGCTAAAGTTGATGTTATAGCTAAACTCCCTCATTCGACTTCCATTAAAGGCATTCGAAGTTTTTTAGGTCACGCCGGGTTCTATCGTCGATTTATTTAAGATTTTTCTAAAATCGCCCGGCCAATGACCCATCTTCTTGAAAAAGATACCCCGTTTATCTTCTTAAAAGAATGTGTTAAATCATTTAATATACTTAAGAAGAAGTTAACCGAAGCTCCAATTTTAGTTGCCCCCGATTAGGACCTACCATTTGAAATTATGTGTGATGCTAGTGATTACGCAATAGGTGTAGTCTTGGGGTAACGTAAGACCAAACATTTTCAGCCTATACACTATGCTAGTAAGACCATGACGGATGCTCAAGCATATTACACTATGACGGAGAAAGAATTATTAGCCGTGGTATATGCTTTCGAGAAATTTTGGCCTTATTTAGTCTTGTCGAAGACCATAGTGTATACGGGCCACTCGGCTCTCAAATATCTTCTTGCCAAGCAAGATGCTAAGCCAAGATTGCTCCAGTGGATTCTCCTACTCCAACAATTTGATGTCATTATTCGTGATAAAAAAGGAGCGAAGAATCTCACGGCCGACCACTTATCAAGACTTGAAAATCCCCACCAAGATGTTCTCAAGAACAAGGAAATTACCAAAACATTTCCTCTCGAGACTCTTGGTATGGCTACATTTCGTGGTGATTCTAGTACCTCATGGTTTGCTGACATTGCAAACTACCATGCGGGGAATTTTATTATGAAAGGGATGTCGTCCCAACAAAAGAAAAAAAATTCTTCAAAGATGTGAAGCATTATTTTTGGGACGACCCCTACTTGTTTCGAATTTATGCGGATCAAGTGATTAGACGATGTTTTTACGTCCAAGAAGCCGTTAATATCCTCACGGATTGCCATAATGGACCCACCGGGGGACATCATGGTGCCAACTACACCGCTAAAAAAGTCTTTGATTCTAAATTTTATTGGCCTACTCTTTACCGAGATGCCCATGACTTGGTCACATGGTGTGACGCTTATCAACGTCAAGGCAAAATCTAGCAACGTGATGAAATGCCTCAAAATGCAATTCAAGTGTGTGAGATCTTTGACGTGTGGGGCATCAATTTCATGGGACCGTTCCTGTCTTCTCGAGGGAACAAGTACATTCTCGTGGCCGTTGACTACTTGTCTAAATGGGTTGAAGCAAAAGCGCTCCCTACTAATGATGCCCGAGTCATTGTTAAATTCTTGAAATCTCTTTTTGCCCGATTTGGAACTCCTCGTGCTATAATTAGTGATCGCGGTACCCATTTTTGCAATGACCAATTTGCAAAGGTCATGCTTAAGTATGGAGTTACTCACCGTCTTTCTACCGCGTATCATCTACAAACGAGTGGACAAGTGGAGGTTTTAAATAGTGGTTTAAAATGTATCTTAGAAAGGACCGTAGGTGAAAATCATGCTTCATGGTTCGATAAGTTAGATGATGCTTTATGGGCCTTCCGTACCGCTTTCAACACACCCATCGGGTGCACTCCTTATAAGCTCGTGTACGGAAAGGCTTGTCATCTTCCTATTGAACTTGAATACAAGGCCTATTGGGCCTTGAAACATTATAATTTTGACCGTAAGACCGCGTGTGATCACCAGAAAGTTCAAATGAATGAATTAAATAAACTCCGAGATCAAGCTTACGAGAACTCTTTAATCTACAAAGAGAAAATGAAGAAGATTCATGAGTCCAAGATTAAGAACCGCGTTTTCAACATTGGTGATCGAGTTCTTCTCTTCAATTCTCGATTAAAGATTTTCTCGGGCAAGCTCAAAACCTGTTGGACCGGATCATTTACCTTTGCTCAAGTTTTCCCTTATGGAACCATCGAGTTATCTCAAACCGACAGACCAAATTTCAAGGTGAATGGTCATAGACTTAAGCACTACTTTGGAGGGGACATACCACCGATGGTTGTCCCGGATCTCCAAACTTTTCCCATGGACTACTAAATTTGGGGTCGAGTCAGGATCGTGACTCGATTAACAAAAACAAGCACTTCGCGGGTGGCAACCCATGCTTATCCCTAGTAATAGTATATTAGTATAATAATTATGAATAAGTGTGATGTGAGGAGGCTCGCCTCTTCCTTTCTCGTGTTTCGTGTTTTGTGTTTTATGTCTAGGATTGCCCGGATTTTAAACACTCTCTTGCTCGTGGTTTTGTCCATCGTTCACTCGATCTTCATTCCTTAGCATGTAATATTATGTGGAATACGATATCCTAGAATATTATTGATTAACGTTATAATATATTAGCATAATTATTAAGTGGCTTTAGATGCTGACATAGAGACAAACTTAATATTTGGTTTATGCCTTGAAGATTTAGTATGGGGAGGTGACAGTCTCAATTGAGAAAATTGTTGTAGTTCTAGTATGGGGGTATCTTTCGATTTGATCTTACTTGCATTTGTCTTGTCTTCACGTAACCCCTTTTTTCCACCAAAAATATGTGATTTTATACTAAAATTAATTTTTTTTCAAAAATAGAATAAGTGTTTTGACACGTAGTTTTGTCTTTTTAAGAATAAATTTTGACTTGATCAAGCATGTTGCACTCTAGCTTACCCCTTAACTTATATAAATTTAAGCTTTTGCTAGTCTTTTATTCAAGAAGTTTTAAATACGTTGAAATTCTAGTGTTTTTTTTTTCTTGTTTTTGCTTGAAAAAAGCCGCAAGAGTTTGCAAGTTTCATGATTAGACTTTTAATCATACAAAGATTGTTTATTAGACTAAGTATTCGCGGATCTTTTTAGTAAAGATTTTAAATTTGTGAAGAACGAGAAATGATAGAGTTTTATATAAGTTAGATGCTAAACATAGAGTAGTTGGTTCTCTTTAAGGCTCTAAGGTAATTTGTGCTTTTTGCTCCCATAAGCTTAATTCACTATTATATAATTGTTGAATAAATAAGTGCTTTTAGTTTTTGTGATCTAATTTAATCACTTCGTAGAATCGCTCCTTATGGTGAATTAAGGGTACACGATTGAAGTTTTGTTCAGTGTTGTTAGGGAATAGGCTTACTGATTCTTGACGGCTCTCGCTCACGTTGTTAGGTAGTTAAAAGACCACACGACTTGAAATTTGGCTATAATAATAATTAAGTAATAAACCAAAGCCGAAATAAGACCACTTCCTCTTGCCGGCTCGCAACCGATGTGGTAGTCGTTTAAAGGGTGGAGGTAATAAAAATAATAATAATAAAAACTGTGGGCTGATAAAAGTTTACTGCCTCTTGCCGGCTCACAACCGATGTGGCAGTCTTCAAAAGAAGGCCCATAGTAAGAATAATAATCCGAGACTGATAAAAGTTTGCTGCATCTTGCCGGCTCACAACCGATGTTGCAGCCTTTAAAAAGGTCGAGGTTCACCGATGTCGAAATAAGACTCCTGGACCATGGTCGGCTCGCATACCGATGTGGCAGTTGTTTAAAGGACCGAAGTTTAATAATGTTGCAATAATAATAATAAAGCCAAATTTCGACTCCGGTGTTATCTAAATAAAGCCTCTGTCTTTGGACTCGTAGTTAGGTTGTTTCGGATGAAATAAATAGGATAACCCCTAAATCATGCGAAATTAGAACCTTAATGTGGACTTATTCTCACCATATCGTCTCTTTAGGAAATGATTTCAAACTAATTGTGGTCTAAACCAGGTTTACTTTATGTGAATAAGAATTAAATTTATTTATCACCAATAATAATAATAAAATCTCTAGAGGATTTAGGAATAAGGGAGCGAAAAGTAGCTATGCATTCACAATTAGCATTTATGAGTAGTGTTAGCATCTTAACTTGTATTTAACAATGATTTCGTTTTTAAGCTTGGTTTGGGGCAGGTGAAAAATCAAGGACGATGAATTTATCTTTTTTGTGTTTCTTGTTCCGTAAAGTTATGATATGTATGAATGATAATAATAAATGCATAAAAAATGGTAAAACGGGGGGCTTTTTAAAACTAGTGATTTCTTAATCCCCTTAGATGAACACTTAGCTACTTTTCAAGGTAATTAGTCTAAGGGGATTGAAATTTTTGGTTTTCTAAGCGTGTATTTATAACATTGCGTGAGGACACGGCAATGGCTTAGTATGGGGGATTTTGGTATGTGCTTAAATACACATACCTTTTACCTAATAAAACGAGCTAAAAAACCAATAATGACCAAAAACAGATAAAAAAATGCATTGTATATGTGTATTTTGTGATTTGTGTCTTGCAGGTACGGATATTAATTAAAAGGACAAAAACAAAGGCAAAGCAGACAAAATCGAGCACGGGAATGGAAAGAGCGTGGAAAACCGAAGCCGACGGCATATACATCCTTAATGGGCCAACCCGTACCCATTTTATTGGGCCGGGTCAACCCATTAACATTGTATCTTTACTAATATAAGCCTTAAACTAAAAGCCTAAAATCTTAAATAACAAATCTTAAGTCTATGTCCAAATTTATAAATTCATTATCCTCATTCCTGGCCCAATCCAATATAAAGTCAAAGCCCACTTTTCTTATAACCTGACCCAAGTCAATGTTATAACACACACCCGGTCAAAAATCACTATTCACCATCTCTTTTACCCATTTCCCTCCTAAACTCACTCACAACGCAACCAGGGTAAAACCCAATCTCACACACACGCTCTTAACCTTCTAAAAAGAACCTGACACCCTCTGACACCTACTAAGCCACGCTGGCAATCCCAAGTGATGTGATTGGTTGATGAGACGTGTACTAGATCCAAGGGCTCTAAATGATTGCGTGGGTATTGGTCAAGATCTAAAGGCTTGGAATGAAGCTTATGAGATGCTCCTGAGGTTATGGATCCTTCTCCCATCATATATAAATGGAGGCTTAATCACACATTGCAGTTGGGTAGTGTCAGGAGTAGTTTAGTCTAGCTTATATTGTAATTTTTAGCTAATTTTCTGCTTAATGTCTTTAATCAATGTAGTTTTCTTTTTAAGCTTGTAACCTTTTCAAATTATTAATAAAATTCAGTTACCTTTATTATTATGTTTTGATTTATGCTTTTACTAATAAGCAATTGTTCTTAATATGTTTTGAATTGACTTTAATAAGCTCAATTTGGCTTATATTTCTAAGTAAACCTCTTATTAGCTAAGATTTGATTAAGATTTAGCTTATTTAAGTTCATTACTCAAATTACTTTAAAAAGGGTCATATTAAGCTTTTGGAAGATAAGCCAAACTTGAAAGGGCTTATAGTGATTTACCAGCTTATGTTGGAGCTTGTAGAAAAGCTCTTTTGAGCATTTATAAGTCCTTGATTGAGCAAAGGACAAGGTACACTCTCTTTACTCTTTATAGCTTAATTTCTGTCTTAGCTTATTAATCTGCGTATTGCTTGCTTATTATATGCTTTTAATTACTTAATTGAGCTTATTCTGTCTTAACATTGCTAAATGTGTTTAGATTATGGCTTAGAATAGTTTGGTTTAAATTTACATAAAATTTGTCTCTATTTTGTTATTATTAGTTTATTAGAGTAGCTTAATGTTTAGTGCTTATTTTTCCTAAGTCTTTGCTTACTTGTCCTTAATTTGCATAGTGCTTAATCTGTTTTGATATTTCAAAGCTTAGTTAAGTCTGTTTAAAGCTTTAAATGGGTTTTCAGATGTTAAAGGGGTGTTTGGGTTAAGCACACTTAGCAAAGTAAGAACAAGTGTGTGCTTTTTTTGGTGCTCAAATCAATTTCAATTAGCTGTAATTTAGTCTAAATATGAGTTTTAATTAGTTTAAAATAAGTCTTGTTTAGTTTTTAAGATTGTTTTATCATATATTCATGTCTACTAGTCTAAATGCTTGTCAAACTGCTTATTTAATTGATCTCATTAAAATGTACTTGAGCTATGGTTTTTATGATCAAATTCAGTTTCTTATGCATCAATATGCATATGTTTTTGGTTATTAATCTTTGATATAGCATTTTAACCATTCTAGCCAAAAATGTCAGTCAATGATGCTAGTTCATGTTCTGTACTTAAAAGCCTCTTATTGCAGCTTGTTTGTGGTTAGAATTTAGCTGATTTTAGGTTAATAGCTGTTAGAATAAGCTCATCTATATATTAGTTCAATTTGTTTTTAGCTTTTGGTGTGTCAAAGTAGTTTTTTTAGCCTTTAAATTAGGCTGCAAATTGCTCATTTTCCTTGAAAAATCCTAAAATAAATAGTGTAGGCTGCCATTTTCTTTCATCTTTTTCTAGCTTATTTCATTAGGAGTTTGCTTAAATCCAGCTTATTTTTGTTCTTCTAGTCATGACCTTAATCTGTTTTTAGTTTTTAACTAATTCCTAGTGCTTAATTGTTCTTAATATTGGCTTAAAGTTTGGTCAATGTCCTTTAAGTCCTTTTTGTAGTCCACTGTCTTAATGCCTTTTAGGTGATTTTTAGCTTATTTTCCTTGCTTATTTCTAGCTTTTATAGCTTATTAAGTTAGGTTAATATCTGTTTTAGCTTATTTTCTTCTACCTTTAGCTTATTTATGTGACAACTGTGCTTTGAGCAGGTTAGTCAACTGTTAGCATTGACTTGAGTTTCATTGTGTGATCTGATAATTTTGTGTTTATGTGATTCTTTAAGAGTTTGGTTACCAATCAATGGAGCGTGATCGTCTCCTTGTGACTGAAGTTACGGTTGTTATGGGCATTTTTTATTTTGTTCACATTTTGTGACAATAAAAAAATGATGGTATAATTTTATGTGTGTATGTAATTATGTGTACGTATTATGTATTTACGTATTTAAATAATAGGAGTTCGTGAGAGTAGAAGATTGAGATTAGTAAATTTAGTTAGATGGATTTTAGTAGTAATAAGTTAGAAAATAAAATATATGTTTAGAAATGAAATTTATTTATAGTCATTTAATTTAATTTTAATTTAAAAGGTTTAAAAGAAAGAATAAAGTAATTTTTATAAAAATATCAAAATTAAGGGTTGAATGTGTAATTAATAATAATTAAATAAAAAAATATAAATAACATATATATATGAATAAATTTCGAAATTTATAAAAAAAATATTTTTTAAAGGGGTGTTATTTGGCCGGTTATAAGAAAAAAAGGAAAAAAAAGAAAAAAAAATGAAACTAATTTGACTAGAACAAGGATTCTAAGGCTTATAAATACAAAATTTAGGAAAAGCCCTAAAACACTTTTCTCTCCCTTTTGTTTTGATCGGTCGAACCCAAAAAGGAAAAAGAAGATTTTTTTTATCAAGATCAATTTGGTGATTTAGGGTTTCAAGAATCAAGAATTAAGGTATGTTTTTAAACCCTAGTTGTTTAGTTTTCTTTAAAACATGTAACAATTATTATGGTGGACCATTAGGGTTTATATAAGATCTGTAAAATTAGGGTTTTGATCTTTAAAAATCGTTTTTGGGATGACTAGTGGTGTTAAGCATGTGTAATTAGGGTTTTAGGGTTTGTAAATTCGGAATTTAAAAGCTGGCAGTTTTGAAAGGTCATCTTGTACAAATCATAACTTGGTCATAAAAATAGCAATCATCAATTTTCTTGAGCTTAAAATTAAATTCAGAGAGTCTTGTTTCCAAAAAGTCCGACCACGAAAGGTTTTGAGGTAGGGAAGTTAGTCAAATAATTTTCGCAAGAAAAGTTGTTAAAACATTAAATTCGGGTCTGATTTGGGTCTGATTTCGGGGAGTAAAACCCCTACTTAAAAGGCAAATTTGGGTTAGCCAAAAATCTTGAGTCATATTTTAGGTGTCTATTAACTCCAGTTTGAAGGGCTAACGCAAAAACATTTTCTAAGTATCTTAAGGACGTCAAACTTTTTGGTGTGCGTTCAGATCCGAATCTGAGCACTTTGTAATGATGAATTTTTATAAAATAGTTCCACTTACTATTATTTTTTCTAAAAAATCACAGTAGCTCACAACTTATTGGGGAGCTAGGAAATGTAAGGAGAACCATCAATTAGGTGTTTTGGTATTTTATTTGTGGTCATAAAGTGACTACAAAATTTAGCCAGAAATTATAAAAGTGAAAGTTAATAAATAAAGTCATATAGGATATGAAAATGATTTGGGAGATGTACTTAAAGGATTATAAACTTTGTGTAAGGTTTAGAAGTCCATCATGTGATTGTTGCATTAGCTTGGGCATTTAGCCTAACCGAGTATAACATATGTTTTTGTATGTTTAGATTGCGTGCAGGATCTTGTCAAGTGAGCTGAGCATCAGGTGAGTTTCATAGTCCCATTTTATAATGTTTTCTTGGGATGGAAATGATGCAAACTATTTTTCGAAATATTTTGATTATGTGATTATATGGTTCAAGTTACACATGGACTTTTATGTAGCTATTATATGTTATGTGCTGCATGTTGTATGATGTTACATTGTTCTTCGCCTACTTTGTGGGCAAGAGGTTTCGCCTACTATACGGTACCAAGAGTCTGGGTTTGGGGATATCATTCCTCTCCATGAATATTTTTGTGATTTGGATCGGGGGACACGTTCCGTCCTAATTATGATTGCTTGTTTGGGACGATTGCATGTTAGCATGTATAATAGTCAGCTTAATTGTCCTGCCATGTTTTGTTTTTTTCCACTGATCCTCCCACCTACTGATTCCTACTATTTTGCCCGCACCGAAAAGAAACTTGATATTCCTGTGAATTGCAATGAGAGGAAAACAAACTTGAGATGGCTTGATACTCAATCTGAAATCATTCTTAGTCAAGGTCTTCCCAGACACATCTTCACATCCTAAATCAAACAAGCACTTGCAAAGAGATTTTGGGATAATGTTGGAGTTCTTATGCAAGGATCAGGTAGGACTCTTCAACAAAGGAAGGAAGATCTGTTTGATGAGTACGAACGCTTTCGTGCCATTGGAAACGAGTCCATTCATGACTACTTTGTGCGTTTCCACAAGCTTGTGAATGACATGAAGATTACTCAGCTCGGAAATCCCTACTCCATCATATGTACACTAATTTGTCAACAATCATCCACCTATGGGTAAGTAGTGACTAATGTCAACAGAAACATGGATATCATACAACCACACCTTATGTTCAGATCTATACTCCATCTCAAAGCCTACGAGCCTCAGGCCAAAAAGACTCTCAAGAAACAGAGCAGTCACAATAATTGTTGATCCATTGCCATTTGCTCAAACCACATCTCACCTACCTTTCATTCACCCTCAACTCCCTAGTCCTCAAACTACTGCTCAGTCTCCGAAAGACCGCTTTGATGGCCACTATGAACTCGGATAGCTAATCCTTAACGTTTTCCAAATAGCATTTCCACACCCACCAACCAACCAACTCAAGACTTCCTCCAACTCAAACTCATGCAACGGTGCATGATGGTCCACATTGTTAATGTTGGTTTGTGGTTTTGTTTTTCTGAACCAGTTCAGAGGTAAGGCTTCCAGGTAATCGTTGGTAAGTACAGGGCTAAAGCAAGAGTTATATGTTACAACTGCAGAGAGAAGACATGTGCAGACAGTGTAAAGAACCCAAGATGAAAGTCGGACTCTCAGTATCTTCAAAGAATAAAGCTTTACTGAGGGAAGCTAAAGAAAAAGGAATGTGTTGGATGCGAAGCTGAGCATTCCTCGCTGATATGAATGCACCGCACCTTATGATCAACCTCAGCACTGACTACAACAAACATGTTATCAAGCCAATCATGAGGAGTTGCATATGACTCAGACGTGATGCAGCCCAATTGCGCTGTCGCTTTCATGGCAACTGGTCATCCACCATGTGCCAACCAACATCAGTCAATGAGGTACACTCCAATAACAATGAATCTGTGTGACAACGTGCATGATCAGTTAGTCCGGAATATCACCAGGATGAACATTTAGACTCCGAAAAGATGCGAACTGAGATTGATGACAAAAGATCCTCGATCATCAGTATCTTCTTGACACCGAAGCCCAAAATGTTCCAAACTGAGGTATCTCTGACACATCCCGATAAAGTTTTCTATGATTGCTATCTTAATGACTTGCACCAACTAACTACATGCAAGGTTAACCGACGAAAAATGCTTGGAAGTCGAGATCTTTAAAAAATGAGCTTTCTCATTGCAAGCAATAAATAATATCGTCTAGATACCCAAAAGGTCAAACTTGATCTTGAACACAAAGGTATAACTGGAACAAGCCCTAGTGATTCGCGTAACAACGAACGCTACTTGTTGCAAGAAAACGATTTGCTTAAATTCTACTCTTTCAGGAAAAGAAAAATCAATTGCATTTTTACAATCTAAAAAGGAAACGATTTTATCGGAGAAAAGGATCTAGCAGATAGTATATCTAAAAAAAAGTTTGTTTGAAAGATGCTAACAAAGTAAAGAGATATGTTTGCAAAGATTTAACAGGCCAACACATACAATCCTATCTTTCTAAGAACCTTAAAGCAGCAACCGCTGACTTGCACAAGGCCCTCCTAGTACCCGTAACCATGTCTTGTGGTATATATGGCCATGCTGCTCAACCTGCTTGATGATTGATACCCTTTTGCATCCTACTCACCACCCCGTTAGTATATGGGATAGTGAAGAGGTCTTGGTTCACCAAGTTGTTAGCATGAAAAAGATGAACGAAAAACCAGGGCATGTTCGACCCGCGAATGGCTTCTATGAGAAGCTAAATGCTCTTATGTTTGTTCCTCAACAGGAACTGTCCCGTGAACAGGCGTATTGGCTTCCTGCCAATGAACGTGCTAGTCAAACTAGTAACCCAAATAGTCCTGTCACTCCCTTTATTCATAAAAGTCGACCTCCAAGTCAAGTTCTGGCCAGTCTTCAAAAAGTTAATGCTGTTTTTCATCAATTTGAAGGTATCATCAAAGAAAGAACAACACAAAAACCAGACTATGTTTCTGAATGGTGTTATGATTATGCAAAACAGTTTTTGAACAACAACTTGACCATTTAACGACCATTTCAAAAAACATATCCAAGCTGCTGAATGATATATTATCAAAGAGGTAAAGAGAATATAACTGATTTTTTGATGAATTTGGAGGCGGCGTATGAACAATATGTATCTTGATAACAAGAACCTGACCATAGAGAAAAAAAGATTTAATCAAAATGACTGCTTAATTGCTGATGTTTTAACAAAGATATCTGCTCTTGTGCTTACTTCCGATATTTGTTTGCCCCTAGTTCGAATACCTTTGCGAAGATCGTAGATCTGCAACGATAGGAACACACTAAAGTTCTTGAACTTGAAGCTGAAGTTTTAAAACACGAAAAAAAAGATGGACATGAATCTGAGAAACGTAACTCTCACGTTCCAAAAGAACCAAATTGATTTACAACTTAAATTTCAGAACTATAAACAGTGCATTGACACGTCTAGGCTTCAAATGGCAAATATTGAAATTAAAAAGTTACGAAAACAGCATTCAGGGAAAAGAGGACACTATCAAGGAATTTAGATGCTCAGAGTCAACACATGAAGTTAGAATGTAGGATTCCACTGAAGGTAGACTGTGACAACAGGCGTTAGAAACTGACAGAATTCATTGCAAATATGATTACCTCCCTAGGATTCAGCTACATGCCTTAAGGTAGAAAATCGTGAGTCCCTGAAAAGACGGTATGATAACTGTCTCAGGCAATACTCACCACGTACCGTACACTGAAAAGCTTAGTGCCTTACTGCTGAAAATACAAAGGTGAAGGCCAATTGACTGGTAAAACAAGTAGGGGACCTTCAACCTCTTGATACACCCAAAGTCCTTGCTCCTTGAATTACAACTTAGGTTCAAGTATATTCCACCACCCAAACGTGCTAACTGGGTCAAACCAACCCCGTTACCTAAGCAGAAGCAAGTAACGTTAGTGAACATCCCATACCTTTCACTCAAACCAACATCAACCAATAAGCATCCTAAAAGCAAACTAACGAGTGTGTGCCTATTCTACAAGGAGTAAAACCCACTTCTGAGCTAGCAAACTGTGCTAGAGAGCCCCTCGGAATCATATTCTTGGCCGGACTAAGATGCGAATGGCAGGAAGTAAACACACCATAGACTTGAATCAAAAAATCGTTTTATTCTAATTTGCCTGTTAAACATTCTGTTTCTGTTTCAAATTTGAGCAATGTTTGTGGTGGATGTAACAAATCTTTGGTTTTTGCTAATCATAATGATTGTTTGGTTATGTGTAATGATTCTGTGAATGTTAAACCCCACCAGACTAAGCGTCTTAAACGCCAACCCAAGAAAGAATGGAAACCCACTAAGAATGTTGGGAAACCCATTCAGAGAGTCTGGACACCAATTAGCAAACCTGTTGCTAATAGCAAGCCTCAGTGGAAGCCCACTGGAAGGCATTTCTCATTATTTGAGAAGTATCCTTTAACTAGGATCATGGAACCTACTGATATGCCAATAGAACTACCCTCGAGTGCTAGTTCAAGCCCCCAAATAACTATGGTCTCTAGGTTTATTGACCATAAACTTAGTGATCGAAAGGCAGGTTCCAAAGGGATCTCTGGTATCTTTGATTGTTAACTAACCGGAACCCTTCAGGGCATCCTATCACCGTAAATGTTTGTGTTATCGCAGGTAGTACAAATTGTTCTATGGTATCTGGATTCTGGATGTTCAAGACATATGACCGGTGATCGTGCGCGTCTTATCAACTTTGTAGAAAAGTTCATTGGTACTGTGAGATTTGGCAACGATGAATATGCAGCAATCGTTGGCTATGGTGATTATAAACTGGGTGACACTATCATCTCTCGAGTCTATATTTTGAAGACTCACCACAAACCTATTCTCTTAAACCATTTTGATGATGAGGTTTAGAAGTTGCATTCCCGACAGCATTCATGTCACATCCGCAACTACGATATGGTGGATCTACTCAATGGTTCACGTACTACCAACCTGTACTCCATCTCACTGAATGATATGATGTCAGCTTCACCAGTTTGCTTGCTTACAAAAGCCTCTTTCAAACGAAGTCTTGTTATGCATCGTCGTTGATATCATCTGAATTTCGGGACTTTGAACGAATTGGCTCGAAATAATCTTGTCAGAGGTTTACCCATGCTGAAATATGACAAAGACCATTTGTGTCCATCTTGTCAGCTAGGTAAAAGCAAGAAAGCATCACATCCACTAAAGGCGGAAAACACCAATACTGAAGTTCTCTCATACTCCTTCATAAGGAACTCTGCGGACCAATAGAAGAAAGTATCAACGGAAAGAATATGTTTGGTGAAGTGGATGAATTAGCACCAATTTGGATGGGTACTATTTCTTCGAACAAAGGATGAAACTCCTCAATGAGTGAAGAAGTTTATTGTGAAGACTCAACGAGCCATTAATGCTACTGACATTCGTCAGAACAGAATATCGAACGGAGTTTTGTGAACAAGACAATCGACGGATGGTTTGAGAGTGTTGGTATTTCCTCATGAAACGAGCGTACCCGGTCTCCACAACAAACGGCGATGTCGAAAGACGAACCGAACTCTTATGGAAGCATTCTCTTACTCATGCTCATCTTTGCGAAAGCTTCACTGTTCCTATGGCTGAAGCTGTAGCCACTCTGTTATACACTTAATCGGTCCTTGTACACAGCGCTTCATGGTAGACCTATTATGAACTGCTGAAGGGAAAAAACCTAATCTACAATTCTCTGAGTATTGGATCCCTGTTGCGATCTACCAATGACTACATACGTTGGCAACCAAGCGAAAGCAGATATAGGTATATTTGGTTGGCTATGCACACACCAAAAAGCGTACCGAATCACAACGAAAAGAACGCGCAAGAATTCAGGAACCGTTCATGTTGCCTTCGATGAACTTACAGAAGGTTTTGACTCTGTTCAAACCAGTTCAGCCTCGAACCTCAACAATGACTTCCTGTCCAAACAGTACAGAACTCGAACTTAGTGCTTACAATCAGGACGCAGCCGATTCTTCACTAGTAAAATACCCAGAACCACCTAGCGTCCCTCCTCAAGAGAAACAGGTAGACGATTGTTTCAATGGTTTGATGAATGAGGAGTTGTTCCGATACCTCCGGTGTTCCGATAACTCCGGTTAATATTCCCTGCTCCTCGCATCCGAGAATGCCCATGTTCACCTTCACCACAGTTATCTCAGAAGGCGCTCCCCTGCAGTTACTGAAAAGCCTCTTGCGCTCATCAAATACCTCTACCAACACGAGTGATTCTGATATTGAAACACTGTTCGAATCATGTTGACATAATGTGTTTATACCTAATGATGCTCCGAAAGCGATTCAGTATATCGTGCTTCTACTCTGTCAATATCAATGTTACTTCCAACAACCAATTACCCGACGAGCAAAAATGGATCTCAAGCACATCCACTTGAAAACATTATTGGATAAAGACCGACCACTCTACCAGGACACAGCTAGAAACCGACGCAATGGGGTGTTTCTTCAATTGAATTCTTAACTCATGTTAACCAAAAGAATTTTAGCAACCTTAGAGCATTCGTGCCTGGTATGAGCTATGCAGGAATAATTCATGAGTTTGAACATCATCGATGTATGGATACTTGTACCCTGTCCAGATAAAATTCTTATCATACCCGCTCAAATGGATTTTCAAATTAAGTTTGATGAATATGGAGACGTATGAAGAACAAAGCTCGTTAGTGCGAAAGGATATCGCATAAGCTGGTATTGATTTTGAGGAATCATTTGCACCGTTGCTAGATTAGAGCGCACAACTCTTCATTGCTCACCGGCAGCAAGTATGAACAGTCATCTTCCAGATGGACTGAAAACCACCTCCTCAATGGCGAATTGAATGAAGTGTCTATGTTTAGTCACCCAGAAGGATTTGTAGATCCCGAGCATCCATCGCAAGGTGTACCGACTAAAAAGCTCTCAGGCTTAAACAGATCCCACGTGCGTGTATTACAAATATCAGCGTTTCTATCAAGTCAGGATTTACAAAAGGCTGCGATCCTACACTCGTCACGAGGAAAAGCAGCAAACCATCCTTCTACTGGTACAATATATTTAAGAAGTTATGATCTTTGCCTCTACTAACCCAAAGCTGCAATTTTTGCTTTTGAAATGAACTTAAATACTTTCAAGAAGTCGATGATAGGGACAAATGTCCATTCTTTTTAGGATTACAATTTCTCAAAGTCCCAGAGGCATTTTTTATCAACCCATCCAAATATGCTCAGGAAATCTTGAAAAAGTATGGTTTGACACATCTCAACCCATTTGACACTCCAATGGCGAGCGTCCCGACCTTGATGAAGATAAGGGAGATAGCTAATTGATCCTACACGACTTCGTGTATGGTTGGATCCCTTAGTGTAAATCGTAGTGCATCTAACCTACATAGTATTTGCTGTTTGTATGTGTGCACGATACCAGGCTAAGCCTACTGAAATGCACCTTACTGCTATAAAGCGAGCATTCCGATACCTAAAAGGAACCATCAACAGGTCTGTGTTATCCAAGAACCTCCGGCTTGAACTAAAAGCTTTTGCAATGCTGCTAGCAGATGTCATGGCACACAGAGAAGACTTCTGGTACAGCTCATTTCTTGACATCGACTTGGTAGCTGGTCATCAAAAAGCAGAAAAGTACTGCCATCTCTACTACAGAATCTTGAATACATCGCCCTATCAGGATGCTGTGCTCAAATCCTCTGATTGCGTTTCTCACCTGCAGAAGACTTTGATTGCGTTTAACAAAAATCGATGTATTGTGACAATCAAAGGTGCTATTGCTCTATTCTGTAATAGTTTTTCAACACTCGCGCTCCAAGCACATTGATATACGTCACCACATTATCAAAGAGCATGTATTGAAAGGAAAGTTGTTGATTAGTATATCGTGGAAACCAACATCCACTGGCCTACATATTTACTAAATAGGCATTACCGAGAGAGCGCTTGCAACACTACTCCACTGCTTGAGTGAAACAGATGTTCACCAAAGACTCTTAAATAAAAAAAAATAAAAAAAAAAAAAAAGAAAACACGTACAAAGAGTGATCGTCTCTGAGTAACCAGGTGTTTCACATTGTATCATGTATATTGTATTATTTAAAAAAAAAATCTTAGTATAGTATGGCTTGCAGTTATTTCAGACTGTAACCCGGTCTTAACCCAGAGATTTAGTGTACGTTTCAGTGCATTATTTCTATACAGACAAGAAGTTGTCTAAGCCCCGAACTTTATTTCTCAATAAACCAACTGTTTTATCAAACATTTCGTTTAACCAAATCAACACATTGACACGGTATCATTGTTTGAGGGGAGAATCAGTATTTCTCACAGTTGTTGAAGGTCCAAAGACGTACTGTTGCTGCTTCTATTGCTGATAAGATTGACACGACAACCGCTACCGTTCAAGACAGATGGCATATCATTCTGTCTGGTATTCTAAAGGTCTTGTTTCAATTAACTCACTTGAAGTTTTTGGCTATTTTCACCACACCTCATACTTTGAGGGGGAGATTATACAGTTTAAGTCCATTCTAAGAACAAACCATTCACCAAGTTGTTCATACTTTTTGATCGGGAAGATATGTGACTTAAACTTGTAAATTGGATAATAAATGATTCGAATTGATTCTAAAAAGCAAGACCTATCCATGCTTGGCTAAACTCTTTTCGATTATCGACGCACACAGGGTAGGGGCAGCATAAGTTTAATATGATCAAAAATGTCAAGTACCAAAATTTTTTGTTATACACAAGTATCTTGATAAATGACAAAGAATCTTTTGTTGTCATTTCTTGAAAGAGATCTTATGGAATGCTGAGGAAAGAGATTTGTATCCCAAAATAGGGAATGTTACAATGTTCTTTTGAACCATCTCTTAGCGATTCCTTCCAGAGTTAGAGGGAATATTTGTATAAGGGTAGAATCCTGAATGTTGAATATACTAGCGATTTTAAGCACATTATTGATGTGTTCGACAACACTATCGGTTGGACCTCCTGAGAAAGAAATCTTACGTAATTCCCTTAGAAGTTGTCCTTAACTTCGAACGGCGAGTTATCGAGAAAGGTGGATCTTTTCCTAGTGTTGTTAAGGTCGAGAGCTAGATATTGTTCGAGTGTAAGGGTTTCAATATCTACATTTTCTGAATTTGACTCGGATGACTCAGATTCGTAGAAAGAATAGATGTTGTGAATGGGTGCAGGCGAAACCTCTCTTCTAGTTTGAAACTGTCTCTCAGGATTAGCGAACGGAGTAACCGTCCTTGCTTTACTTCTTCTTGTTCTCATTGAGGAATTTAAAACCAAAAGCATTAGCTCCCCGGCAGCGGCCCCAAAAACTTGATGCGTATTTTATTTTAAAATATATTTTTACCAAGTTTTAAATTTATAAAACTCGATCTACCTGACAACGCACTAACGGGCAGAGAACCCGATCGTGGGTAGTATAGAATGGTAAATCCGAGGTCGTCCCAAGAGCTAAGTTGTAATTATTTTTAATTTGAAATGTCACGTTTAGAAAATGGTTTTTGATTTGAATTGAAAAGAATTAAAAATAACAATAAAATAAATAACTAGAAATTTTAAGAGTTAGAGATATCAAGAGAGAAAATGTGCTAACCTAGTTACTTCATTGCTATTGTTATGAAAATGCATTCCTGTGCAATGTTAAACTATGGTTTCTTTAGTGGTTTCTAAGGTCGATAGACTTGAATATGCATATGCAGTCTATCCTATACTCCATGCGATTCCGAATCAGTCCCACATCGTCTGGGAGGTAGGTTATATAACACCCCCAAAAATCACAACGCAACGGAATACCACTTGGGGTGCTACTTCATAGTCCGTACGCACAAGTCACAAAAAACGACCTCAAAAGAGACGTTTAATAAAATGTCACATTCAATTTAATAAAAATGTCAGAGTTGCAACAGGTTCCATTTATAATGTGTTAGGTTCACATAAATGGATCCGAACAAAGAAGCTTCGGTCACTCGAAGATGCAAGACAAAAAGTCTAGTTCGTTTAAGCGTGTTATATTATGTATACGGGCCAAGATGTAAAAAGCCCAAAAGAAAGCCCTCAAAGGCAAATCCTAGTTAGTATAAATACACCTAGTTTAGTCAAAATTAGGTTAGCTTCTCCATTATTTATTTTTCATCTTAAGGGTTTGTAGCAACTTTTTTTTGTTTCTTTCAATCAAAAGTTCTTTAATGTTTAATCTTTTGTGCTATTGATCTTGTGATTAATCTTTGAAATGATCTAGGGATCCTACATAATGTATTAGAAAACATTGTCAAAATGTTTGTCAAATGGTACTCAAGTTATTAAGCCTTCAAAAACATATCCGCGCGGCTCAAATGCTTCCAATGCTCCACTAGCAAACAGTAACCTGAGAAAATACATGCTAAAACGTCAAAAATAATGTTGGTGAATTCATAGGTTTAAGTAAAAGCAGTGTTGAAATAATTTAAGTAAATTTTCAGAAGAAGAGTAGCGTTACGGCATTTCAAAGTGTTATTTCCGAAATCCAAGTAGTGATTCAGTAAATCAAGAAGTATTTAAAAGTGGACCACAAGACTTAAGTAATGGTGGACTAAGTACGTATTCCGAAGTCCAAAACAAGTAAGGTAGACAAGAGAAACAATTCACCAAGTCTAATTATATATTATTGCGCTAAGCTCATGACCCCGAAGCCTTAACTGTTTGTCTGCCCCAAAGGAATATAGGATGCTTGCCAACAACCTAACGGTCCTCACAATGTTAAATGCACCATGATCAAACCAGTGACCTAAGTAAGGTGGGGATTGTCAGTCCCGATAGATCTATCCATAACACTCGCGCTTACTACAATAGCAATTAACGGTTCATGATTGGTAGGGACTTAAATGGCAATGTGGTAACTTATGCAATAGTATTCAGGCAGTAATCTGGATAGCATACAATTTGAAAACACTTGTGTCCGTAGTAAAACAATCATGTCTAAAATTCACGGTTTCAAATATAGGTATTCACGATCTCAAATCATGTAGTAAACAAATCAAG
>BQNB010035437.1:0-22610 GCA_026074375.1 Tanacetum coccineum | reverse complement strand
TAACTTTCCTGATGACAATATTGAAGAAAGAACTTCCAAATGGGTAAACAAATGTGTAAAGAAGTTTAATCCTTATGCCCAATACAGTGTCAAACATTAAAGAATCCACATGCAAAGATCTTCTATATTAAGAAACAAAAAGAACCAGGAAAGCCAATTGAAGAAGTCTACTCAAATTCAAAGATTGTTCAAGTCATTAAGACTACAGGTGAATTAGGACATGAGCACAAGTTTGTAACATAAATTATTGCAAGGAGAGAAAATGGTAGTATAGTATCAATCACTAAGCCAGACTACAAGAACCTCAACAAAAATGACATTGAGGATATGTATTTGTTATGTGTTAATGGCAAGGTGGATGACTATGTTGAAACTAGACTATTGTGGTCATTGTCAGTCTTCATCAGAAGTACAGTGATCTTGGAAAGAGTTCATAATCTTCAACTAGGTGTGGAGAGCTATCAATAGAATGTCAATCTTGCTGGACCAACAATTACTTTTCTTGGCATTGAAAAGAAAAAGATGTTTTCCATCATCACTAAATTGATACATAGCATCATATACAAGAACAGCAAGAAAGAAAAAAGAGTGATGGGACATCATGAAATTCATAAGTTCTATGATGCTACATTGAAAAGAGTTTTGGAAGGGTTGAAGAGCTATAATAATGATGTGAAGCATGGTTATGTGACTTCAGGTCTCAGTAAAGAAGATGTTGAGTACCTGCAATTATTTGAGGAAGAAGTTGAAGCTTCATGATTAGATGAGACATTGGGAGATGTATGTGAATGGAAGACCACTAGGACCAAGAAAGGATCGCTCAGTATAATCGACCCTTAGGGGAATATTGTTAGGATCATTAAAGTGTCGATTATGATACTTTAGGTTGTTTTAATTATTATTAATGTTTTTACTTTATTTTATATGTAGAAAGTAGTTTGTAATAAGGAGAAATGTGCTTAAAGTGAAAAATAGCATATTATCCAAAGAATAGGGACTAGATTGCAAATTAAGGAAAATAAAGGAAGGAAAGCTAATCATCCCCTTTCTTATAAATAACTCCCTAATCAACATTAGGGGGTTAAGGCTTGTAGCTCTCACTTTCCCTCCCATTTCTCTTTCTTTATAAAATTTGAAAAATTGTGAAAGTCTTGACTTCCTCTCTTAATTCTCTCTGTACAAAACCTTTCTACATCGTGTGATTTGAGATAAAATGTGACCTAACACTGATAATGCAAGTATCGAAAATATAAAATGTTAACTTTTAAAACGTCTCTTTTTGAGGTCGTTCACTATGATGTTTACTTTGTACCTTGAAGTCGCACCCCAATGTTACCTTTCCGCTGCTATCAGATTTTGGGAGTGTGACAGATTGGTATCAGAGCTGCAGTCGTAGAGAACTGGATCGTTTTCAAAACCTATACTATGACTACTTTTCAAAAATCAAGAGTCTTTATCGTTCTATCCGATATTCGCAGGCACATATTCCCTTATTTTCTTTTTACTCCCTTGAGCATCATTACTTGTGAGCATCATACTTGTGTTATATGGAATTATATAAATCCTAAATAATAATTATATATATTGCTGATGCCCAATCCTTGATCGATTCCGTAAGATTGTCTAAGTAAATTACCTGGATAAATCTAAAAATAACATGTTGTAGAAACTTTGTATGTATGATTAAAGTATATCGGTAATCTACCACCTTAATACCTAGTAGTATTATGAATAAAATAGTAATCTTAAAAACAAACAAAGATAAAACCGAAACGCGTCCAATATTATAAAGATTAATAATATGATAGCTCTCAACTATACTAGTGTTTACAACCTTGAAGCTTTCCTAATCGACTTGATTAACTATGAAAACTTAAATTCAAAACTGATATCAACAACTAATGCCGCTAGAGCCTCCTTTTATAGACTAAGGAGTCCTAGTCGGCTTATAATACATTCCTAAGATATCTTAATCTTTTCTAAACATATACGTAATCTCTTAAATAAATACATTATGTATATCTTGTACATAAATATCTCAATACTTATCTTCACAAGTATTCTTGTTCTCCAAACAATCTTTATCTCTTTAATTCATCTTTATCCTCTTAACAGTAGAAAGTCTTCAAGCAGTTGTAATCCAGCAGCATAAACTTTTTCACCAGTAGCATAAACTTTACTTCTAATGTGTGGTCATTGCCCAAGAATACTTAAACTCAAAATTTTTGAGTAGCTTACCCCTGAGTGGAACACTCATGTAGTTATGTGGATGAATAAGCCTGAAGTTGAAACTATGAGCATAGATGATTTGTACAACAACTTTAAAGTTGTTGAACAAAAGGTAAAGAAATCTGTTGGTGCAAGTAGTGTTGCTTAAAACTTGGCCTTCATGACTGCTCCAAGCACTAGCAATACTACTAATGCTAACACTGCTAGTCCACAAGTTAGTACTGCTAGCCCCAATGTTAATGCTGCTAGTCCACAAGTTAGTACTGCTAGCGTCAGTGATAATGTTGTGTATGCTTTCATGGTTGAAAATCCCAATGGTTCTAATGTCCTACACCAGGACTTAGAGCAAATTTATGAAGATGATTTGGAAGCAATGTATTTGAAGTGGCAGCTCTCTCTGCTAAGTGTGAGGGTAAAGAAGTACTATCAGAGGACAGGCAAGAAGATTTTCATTAATGCTAATGATATTACTGGGTATGATAAATCCAAGGTGGAGTGTTACAACTGTCATAAGTTGGGACACTTTGCCAGGGAGTGTAGAGCACCAAGAAGCAAGGAAGGTCAGTTCAGAAATCAAGACAACACCAAGAAGCAAGGAAACAATGAAGACAAATCTTCAAAGGCAATGTTGGCTATAGATGGTGTAGGTTTTGATTGGAGTGACATGGCAGAAGAACAAGTTCAGACAAACATGGCTCTAATGGCATTTTCAGACTCAGAGGTATACACTGATAAAACTTGCTCTAAAACTTGTCTGAAAAACTATGAAACTCTTAAGAAACAGTGTGATGATTTGCTTGTTAAGCTTAATGAATCTGAATTTAAAGCAACTACTTATAAAAGAGGTTTAGCAACTCTAGAAGATCAAATTATCACATATAAAAAGAATGAGGTTCTTTTTAGTGAAGAAATAGGAGTTCTTAAAAGAGAAGTAGCTTGTAAAGACTATGAAATAAATATGCTTAAAAGTGAGTTTGAAAAAGTTAAGCAAGAAAAAGATGGCATTGAATTTAAAATTGAGAAATTTGATAAGGCCTCAAAAGACTTAGATCAGTTGTTAGGAAGTCAGATAATGACAAAAGTAAAAAGGGTTTGGGGTATAGTGCAGTTCCTCCACCTCATTCTATAATCTATAATAGACCTAAAAAGCTTGATCTGTCTTATTCTGGTCTTGATGAATTCAAAGAGCCCGAATTCAAAGGTTATGGTCCTAAGAATAGTGAGCAAGAGTCTAATGTTGTTTATGATAAAAAATCAGATAATTCTGAAGAGTCTTTGGTAGAAGAACAAGTATCACAAGACACAAGTAGCTTTGTTGAGTCTTCACCTAATGTTGATAAAGAAACTATTTTTCCTGTTAATAAAAAGGTAGAGTTTACTAAACCTAAAATTCATGAAAAACCAGTTAAAAGGTCAGTTAGGTATGTAGAAATGTATAGATCACAATCTCCTAGGGGTAATCAGAGGAATTGGAATGGACAAAAATCCAATCAACTAGGAAAAGATTTTGTGATGTATAACAAGGCTTGCTTTATATGTGGAAGTTTTAATCATTTGCAGATTAATTGTGATAACCATCAGAGAAAAGGCATAGTATTTAGAAATAATTACAATATGGTGGATGCCAAAACCACACACCCTAGTGTACATAAGAATATGTCTCCAAGAGCAGTTTTGTTGAAAACTGGCCTCACACCACTTAATACTTTTAGGCTTGTTAATACTGCTCACCCCAAATCAGCAATTCCTAGTGCTAAATCAATGTCACATTTTTCTAAACAAGCACAATCAACTGCTAGGAGGCCCTTTTATAAGCAAACAACATTAATTAGAAGATCTGTGCATACTGCAAAGAGACACTATTATACTAAAAGACCCAGAGCAGTTAACACTGCTAAGTCATATACAGGACAAGTTAATGCTGTTAGGGAAAAAGGAGTAAATGTTGTAAAGACCTCAGCATGTTGGGTTTGGGGACCTACCAAACCTAATGGTGCATCACTTGCTTTTAAAAGACACAACTACATTGATGCATGAGGCAGATCTAAGTCAGTAATGGCTTGGGTCCCCAAAGGAATCTAATTTCCTTATTTTTATGTGCAGGGCAAGCTACAACAAGATGATAAAGGATTTGTTGACAGTAGATGCTCAAGGCACATGACTGGGAACATAGCTTATCGCCGAGGGTTACAAATGTCAATTAGATGAGCAATGGTTCGATCTCTCAAAAGACACCCTCAGAGACGCCCTTCAGATCACAC
Organism: Tanacetum coccineum; assembly: GCA_026074375.1. NCBI lineage: Eukaryota > Viridiplantae > Streptophyta > Magnoliopsida > Asterales > Asteraceae > Tanacetum > Tanacetum coccineum. The sequence goes on along the minus strand of BQNB010035437.1, from coordinate 18,120 downwards.
CAGTCGACAGAAACAATGCATTTTCTTCCCCTCCAACTCCTGATGCTCTTATCAAGTTTGTCAACAATTTGGGTTACCCAAAAGTTGTCAGACACTTATCTGATGTCGTGACTAATGACATGTTTCAACCATGGAGAGCACTCACAACAATCATAAATTTGTGCCTTACGGGAAAGACTTTAGGGTTTGAGAGACCAAGAGCTCCAGTGCTGCAGATCCTTTGGGGTGTCATCAATCGAGCCCATATCGATTATGCAAAAAGAATTCACCCAATCCATCCATACGTTCATTGAAGACAAAAAGAATCTTGCTCAGCATACTCAGGGAAGAGAAGCCACTCTGTATGTGATCCCGGTATATGGTTCACTCAGACCTGATCATCCATTACTTACAAAGCAAGCACGCGAGACCAGGTTCTCCACTTCATTTGCCTAATGAAGAACCTGTTCTTGGATATCTCAAGTTCAGCTCTAAGGGAACCAAACGGGAAGTCTTTGGGATGCCTATTCCGAATGATCTCGTCACGGATGACATTCGAGGTAAGCAATACTACAATGCTTATCTGGAGAAAATTGCAAAGCATCAAAGATATCTTGCTGGTGAAGATGTTAGTGATCCTGACTCTCCGGCTCCCAAACCAACTAAGGGGGCAAAACCGAAAACAACCAAGAAGCCAACCTCATCTCAACAAACCAAACCCAAAACTAAACCTTCAACTGCTAAGACCACTAAATCAACTCCATCTCAACCACCCAAACCCAAACCTGCACCTGCTAAGCCTCAGGAGAAGAAAAGAAAGCGGGCTTTGGACGCAGCTGAAGCTCCATCTCAAGCTAAACGTTCTAAAGCGGGTAGGGTATCAAAGAAGAGAACGCTTCAGTTGAGAGATGAGTTCATAGATGAAGGGGTTCCTGCGACAGAACCCAGGATTGATGATGAAGAAGCTATCGTGCAAAAGGTTCTGGAAGAAAGTATGAAGGATGCTTACCCTGCTCATCGGGGACCACTACCTCCTGTAGTGTTCAGGGAACCTGACTCTAGGAAACTTCAACCGCTTCCAGAGGTTCAGGGCAAGGGCAAAGAAAAGGTAAGGGAGGAACAAGCTGCGCAAGTTCTACTCAACCTTCAGACTACCAATAAAAAGAACCTTGCTGAACAGTTCATCTTTCAGAGGTGCACTCCTGCCATAGCAGAACCCTCTGGTCTCGTTGAATCTTCATCACTATATGCGGAACTGGGTCTAACTAACAGTGGGACAGAGTTAGATGAGGAAGTGTCTCCTAAGATGAATGCACAAGGTCAAGAGGAAGGCCATGGTGGAACAAACCCTGGTGATGCTGGCGTGTCTCAGACACCATCAAGTCATGTGGTTCACGCTGGACCAAACCTGGATCACATGGACTTAGGAATCGCTGAAGCCTCATCACAACCTAACACAGAGCAAATGGATGACGAGTTCACTGCTACCGCTTATCCAAAGGTTCAGGAGAACCTTAAACTCCCAACTGAAGGTGAGGTGAGACTTGAGGAACCTGCTAGCTCCGCTGGAACCCTGTCCTCTATGAAAAACCTCGACAAGGATCTCAGCTTTACAGATCAGTTCCTTGTAGAGAAGTCACAGGAAGACGAACCAGAAAAGACCAATACTGAAGCGGAGGTCCAATCTATGGTGACGGTTCCCATTCTTCAGGATACCTCGTCTGTCCCGTTAATGACCACTCCAGTAATAGATATCACCGACCCTCAATCCGATTCCACAACGGTTCCCGCATCTATGCCTACAACAACAGCAACGGTCACTGAAACAACAACAACAACAACTGTTCCACCACCACCACCTCAACCACAACAAGACGTCTCAACCTCGATCTTAATTCAGACGATTGGTCAGCTGGAACAGAATATAGCAGATCTGGTGGAAGCAAATCAAGCCCTGGAGGAAAGGCTAGACAAGCAAGGGAACAGGATCCACCAATTGGAGACTCAAGACTTATCTAGATTGATCAGAGAGCAGACAGTGGAATTTATAGACTCGCAGGAGATTGACCGAAAAATCGAAGAATCGGTGAAAGAGGTGGTTACCGCATCAGTTCAGCATGCAATGAGAGCCCCTCTTCGTGCTCGCTTCAAGGATCTCCCTACGTCTGACATGAAGGAGATTCTGCTTCAACGCATGCTGGAGGAGAATTATGACAAGGGCCACGAGGATCACAAGATGGCTTATGAAGCATTACAAAAGTCTATCATTCGTGATGAAAGTGAGAAATTTGATGCAGACAAGGCTGAGGAGCGAACAAAGAAGAAAAGTAAGCAGGATTCACCGAAAACCCCACCTGGGTCGCCTCCTCCACCCACCTCCTCCTCCACCACCACCTGGTGCATCAAGAGCTTTCGGCACAACAGGAGCCTTTGATTCCGCTCAAGATCCTCCTCCACCACCACCGTCTTCAACAACCAATCGAGGTGATAAGTCTCAAAGCTCCGCTGCTCCAGGCTCGTCCAAGACAACTGCCTTAACAGAATACACAGCCTGGACAATGACCACATCCAGACTCAAGCCCGCTGCTTCATCTGTTCCTGAAGACGTACTTATGCATGAAGAGTCAGACTTTGAAGCTCAAGATATGGGGTCTGACGATGAAGATAACGGTAGTAGGCACATTCCCAAAGTGAGTCTGAATCAGGAATGGTTTAAACCTCTTTCCAAAAAGAAGACCTTGCGACCGCCTGAACTGCCTGTCAATCCTTCATCAAGTCTGCCTGTTCCCAATAACAACTAGGCATCTGCTTTGGCCTCCAGCTTCGTAACTCCACCGGAGAACTCTCTGCTTTCACAGACAGGTGATATTAGAGTGTTTATTGATTGGTTCTGCAAGAAGCAAGGAATCACAGAGCTCACACCGAAACATTTGGAAAGTCATGCTTATGAAGTGGTCAAAGCCTTCCATCCTGACGTGATTCATCTATAATTTCAGATGGAGGAAGGTCACAAGCTTCTGACTATCAAGTTGGACGAAGATTACTCCGGTATAATAAGTACAAACCACTCCATTAGGTGCGTCCTCCAAGTTAGGTCCATGATTCAGACTGAATTCTTCTCAACAAAGACTTGGAGTATCTAGATGTTGGCCACAAGAAGTGACAGACTTGCAATTGACCAATCACAAAGACGAAAGATGCTTCTTATCCTGATCCGGGCCTAAAAAAAAAAAAACGGGCTAGAACAGATGGTACCTGATCAGATGTGGGCTGAAGAAGAGTATATGTATGACATCTCAGCATCATATGGTATCTCTCACTGGTGGTTCAAGAGACAGCAATTCTACATCGACCGACACTCAGCTGACACCAACCGAAGAGCTATTGTCAGGACTCACATGAGAATCCTAAGTGTCGTCAGAATTGAGGTCTTTTCCCTTTACGGGTATGATTACATGAAAAAGATAGTTCTTCGAAGAGCAGATAATCAGGAATATACTATTGCTGAAAGCGACTTCAAAGATCTGTACCCGAGTGACTTTGAAGACTTGTACTTGCTAAATCTTCAAGGTCACCTGAACCACCTACCGCCCAAAGACAAGAAGATTCTCTCTACTGCCGTCAACTTATGGATAAGGAATTTGGTTATCAGAAAACGGGTAGAAGACTTCCAGCTCGGCATAGAGAGTTACCAGACTCAGCTGAACCTCACCAAACCTCGCTGGGAAGCTACATGTCTCGAGTTCATGCATGATTACAAGATTCTTGACTCCCCATGGGCCGTGGTGTTCAGAGACAAGTATGGAATGCAGATGATCATGCGCTTCAACGAAATCCACAAGTTCAGTGATGGGACTCTACAGCAAATTGATGAAGCCTTAGACTATCGGGTCAAGGAATTCAAGGTTAACAAGGTCAATCCGGGGTTGAATACCAGGTTCTGGACCAAGAATGATGTGATCAAGAGCAAGCAGTTCATGTTTGCTATTCAGAAGAGGCTAAAGCTCAGGCGAATCTTCCGGAACTTGGAAAGCTTTGTTGGTGGACGCATACGAGAAGGAGACTACAGACTTCTTCAGAGAACCGAATGATCACATCTTCTCTATATCTTTTAGTAAGTCTTGTGTGGTGTAATTGTAATATATACTGTTCATATTGTACATTCTTAGTAGTGATTTGTAAGGTGACTCTAACAGACCCTCAATTATTGAGGGGGAGCTGTTCCTCTATCAATAAACATTTAATCAGACCACATTTTCTCCTAATTTTTCTAACTCATTTAAATCAATTGAGATCCTAAATCTCAACGGGTTTGACATTTTTGATCGGGGGAGAGAATGTGATTTAAATATAAAAATCTGATAAAAAATGTGATCTTTTGAATTCAAGTGTAGGCTCTCCCATATGTGTCAAACCTTTTCGAATATCGATGCACATATTAAGGGGGAGCGAATGGTATCTGATGGCTATTGTGGAAATACCAAAGACAGACCCTGTAATTACTTTATCGGAGTTATAAGGATGGTAAGGTTAGGTACTCGATCCCACGATCCTGCCAAAGCTGGAGGGATCTACCCAGGGACAATCCACTAGTTAGTGTAGAAGTCCTTAGGTATGATTATAAAAGGAGTAATGTGAGAATAAGGGAATAGTGCAGACTGAGAAGGAGCTAGTACTGGAACACACTCAATAAGGTTCTAGTAATGAAATCTCGGTAAGCACTGAAGGGGTTGAAGAATGAAAAAGAAATGCTAAGATAAATGGTGAAAAGAAAAGAAAAGCAAGCCCTCCTTAAACTTTAGCAAGAAACCGGTCCACAACATATGCTGTCAGATTCAAATGGTTGATTGCTACATTTGAAACAAGTATCATAGACCCAGTGAAACCAGCACAACCCTCCCTAAGCACTCTAATTATAAATAGATCCCTCAAAGGATTCTATTTCACTTCTCACAGAGATCATATACATTTCTATCGTCTCACTCACTCGAGTTAGACGAAAATGCAAAAGGTGCAGTCCGCCCAGCCTCGACTACCAAAAACCAAAAATGCCACTATTGAGATCTAGAGCCATGAGATCATCCAAAAATCTGGTTAGGATACTAATACAAATTGTGCTTGTTTTTCACACACTGTGACAACAAGTAAAGATCTTAAGAGTCCTACGCATTATCCTCGTGGTATTGCCAGAACATCCGAGTGATACGTAAGTACTCACTGAAAGTCACAGATGGAAGATCCTTCTAGAGCCAACATCAACAAGCTCTTGCTATGTGACATGTGAGATCCATCATGATAAACTTGTGACAAGTGGAAAAAGCAAAAGTGCGATCTTTTTGAATCAAACTTGTTCCAGGCAGTGAATTGATGAATAGTTTTTGAAAAACCTTTCGATGTGCCCAACAACTGATTTTCTAGCACATTGACTGTGTATATCTTTCAAAACAAATGTGTTTCTGATGAAATTTGATTTTGTGATATAAAACACTCTCGATGTGTCACAAAAATACTTTCTCAAGTGACACGTCGACTATTTTTCAAATCATTTTCCTCTTTAATCGGTAAGATAGTAACTAACCGATTCACTCTTATCGTGCTGTCTGCTTTGAGACATTCTGATAAAGAGAACATGCAAGTATGGTGATTCTGATGGCTATACATCTGATGATCCGATACTTATACTGGAAATCCTGTCAAGGAGATATCACAGTAAGATGGAATCTACCTGATTACAGGTCGGTCCTCACGGATCCGAAGGTTACTCCAACCATACTAGGGCGAATGACAAAGCCATGTTCACTCAAATAAAGATGGAGATGGAGATACCTCGTTCTAGTGGAGTCAATTCACAACCCCATGCTCACACTTAATGTTTCTAATTAATGACATCATGACAACTGAAAGACCTACAACACAGCTTCCGCAACTCTGAGAAGTAATATCATGATCAAGAAAAGTGTGAGCATGCGGTCAGAAGGTCACAACACATATGAAGGCAATACCATCCACTACAAGGATTATTAAGAGAATTACAGCAGATTATGATCTCAAAGAAAGCTCAAAGTCACTCAGACCAAGGAACAAAGCTCAAAGATCACTACTTGATTTTTTGTACAAAGACAAATTAAAGAACCAAAGACTACAACCGAATAAAGATTAATTCAAAAATAATGGCTAGGAATCAATTTGTAATTTTCTTCAGGGTGACCCCCCTTAGGGAGATTGTTAGGATTATGAAAATCCATGTAAAAATACTTGGAGTAACCCCGTGGTTATATCTAGCATAGGTATAGCTCGTATCTTAGTATTAATCGATTAGTTACCTGACGACTTATGGTGTCGGGCCGGGTCTTTACCCACTTCGTAGCCTACACCATGGACCACTTAGGCGGCACTTAAAACGTATAAATACCCTTTTCCAGCCATGGGAAGGGGTTGGTTGTTCATTTTATCACAAGCATACACTAAGTGATTTTCTCTCAGTAGAACTCCCATTTTCTCTATCTAGAAATCGGCCAACCCTTAATCCATACCTTGTGTTATGATATCCAATATACTATAAAAAAGTTTTCAAGGTTTCCAAACCTTATATTTCAATACTTTTCATAATTTTCCAAAATTCTGACAAAATACCAAAAGTCCATATTTTCAAACCGTTTATCCATTTATTACTAAAATCGACCATATTAACCGTTTTCCACTACCGACACTACTTTTTAACCAATTTATCTGTTTTAATCGTCTATATTATCAAGTTTTTACCTATTGGGCCCGAAAGCCCAACGTTAGTCCATTATCACTTGTCCAGTCCCTTGTAACCATTTTAAGTCCACTAGCCCTTTTTATTTGTCATTGGGCCTTAAGGCCCATTAAGAGTTCCACTATTAGCCTGATAGTTAAAACAAGGTCCATAACCTTTATATAAGCCCAACATATAAATCGATTTCAAAATAAACCATAAGTTCGAAACATAAGCCGAAACCAATATAAGCCGTGGCTCGAATAATCCAACCAAATTAAGCCGAAATCCAATAGGCCATAAGCCAAAACTAAATAAGCTCTATATAAGCCAAGACATAATAAGCCCATTACAAGCCGAAACATTCATAAGCCAAAACCGAATAAGCCGAATATAAACCAAAACAATAAGCTTTATATAAGCCGGATATAACCAAATGGGCCAAGCCTATTTCTTCCTTTTCTTTTCGTCGGACCGAGACCAAACAAAAAAAGAAAGCCCAAAATCGAATAGATCGAGTGGTATTTGGGCCGAGCTCGAACAAACATAGCCCAAAACCAAATAAGCTCCATACTAGCTTATTTTAAGCTATTTTTGAAATTAAGCCCTAATAAGCACTTGACTCAAAATAAGTTTTACCACCACAACCATAATTTAAAAGTGTTCAACCCTTTTCCCTTTTCTTTTGTTCACGTCAACCACAAACGTACCCTTTTTATTTCTTTTAAAAGTTTCCGAGTTCGATTTTCGACAAATGCACCGTACAACTATCATTTATATACCATATGACACTCAAAAGTACAACTAAAAACAAAATTTAGAAAACTTACAAATTTAGATGCTTTGGTTCGATTTTTGACGCAAGGAAAAACAACCCAACCATTGTTTTCTATGACCTGAGACTACTAAATATCAACCCGATAATGTTTTCTAACCCCATGTTCTTGATAAATCTTCAAAAAGTGATGTTTCTTGGTCTTGTGGTTTGCGTTCGAAATAGAGAGAAAAAGAGAAAGATGGTTTTGAGTTTTGTTTGATTTTTGAAAGTATGAAATGCATGTTTGAGGTTAAGACAAATATTTGTACCATGCAAGAACAACCTAAGCTAAAATTTTGCCTTTTGGTTCTCTTCCTTTGTCCCATACCTAGCCAAGCATCCTAAGGTACTCGGGATGGCTTCTTTCGTGTCGGGTTCGTTTAAAACTTAAAAAACTTGACTTTAAAATGTTTCTCGAAGTTCCATGGTATTTTTATTGATCTTAAAAACATTTTTCCAATAACCTAGACTATTTACACGACATATTTCCAACTTAAACTTCCCAAAATTCATTTTGAACATTTATCGGATGTGTCGTGACCAAAATACGAGGTTACTTCAAATCAAACCGAAACCTTCCTCACAAGTTTAAAATTTTCTCGATTTCAAAGATACAACTTAACACTTTAGACTCCGATCACAAATTTCACTTTTATGATCGATGCGCACATAACTCAAATTTCACGAAAACGCCCATTTTCTGATAATCTTTTAATTCACACCTCTACGATTTACATTCTAGACAATGTTACTTCAAATTACGAAATTACTTATTAAATAAGTTCGTTAAATTCACCCACGATTATTTAACCCGTTTTTAATTTACTGTCGTGCCGGTACGCGTTGCGTGACGATTTTCACGAAACATGGGAAAACTTCCCGGAAACCCTTAGAATACAACACACATACTCTGATACGGAAAGATAAATCAAAAGTGATTCACTTACTAAACTCAAGACCCTCTCTCAACACCCGGTTAAACCGCAACCATTTTACGCAAAATAAGTCAACCGAAGTCAACTTTTCTGCTTTCTCCAAGAAAACTGACAAAATCAAAAGACACCGATCTTACAATTATGATATTTAAAATACTAAAACCCAGGAAAAATTACCGGTTATCATAATGGCGTCACTTGTTAATCCTGACGCCATCGGGATTAGCCGACCTAAGGTTTGCCTATAAATATAGCCTCATAACTTCGTTTTTGTCAAGCCCCCAACCTTATGTCCGATTCTAGGGTTTGGGTAGGTGTTTTTCCAGCAACTTATAAGACCTAATTTAATCCATAAACATCTTGTAATGGTTTGATTATCACTTATATCTTAATTTATGTCTTCAATTCCTTTTGTTGATTATGATTTCTATTGTTTGAGTATGCTTGGCTAATTCATCTAGTATTTATTTGGGTATGCATGAAACTTGTCATTAATTGATTAGATCTTGTTGTTTGTGACAGATTTAATGAGTATAATTGATTATAGCTTATAATTCTTGTTTTCTATTGCTTTTTGTTGATGGATGTGCGCGTTAGGCTCTAGAAAACTAGCCATAAGATATTAAATTGGCATAGACGTCTAGAGAAATGCGAGTGTGTAGAAAGGATATCATCGGTAACAGTCTTCATACTACCTTAACCCTAATATGGTTGATCCCTCTTAAGTGTTTTGATGCATGTAATATACTCTTAGGGGCCTTGTAATAATATTCATACTACCTTACTTGTGTGTTGCCCAAGCAGAATATTACGTAGATGGCGTTTTTGCGTAATTCGCTAATACCTTAGGAAATACTTATATAGATCATCTCAACTGTGACAAAGCAATAGGTAGAATTGGATAGCTAGCAAGGAGTAGTGCATCCCAGGTGAATACGCTTCGTTGTATAATTGTCCTCCACACCATTAAAGTAGAATTAGATTAGTAGATTAATTAGTTAAAACAAACCAACCTTCAAAAACTATGATTTACTTGCTTTCATAAAATAAAAATACAAAAACAATCTTCCCTTAAACCCATAGACCTTTGTGAACATTCGATCCGCCCTTCACAATGCTATTCCCCTAGAGAAAGATAATGACCCCCTAGTCTTGCCTATACTACACTACAACGATTAGGTGCACTGCCTAGGGAGTTGTAAAACTTCGTGTAGAAGTCTTTACGAGACCCCGCATCAGTACCCTAGTAGGTGTTTAATCTGTATCACCCTAAATCTGATATGGTATATGTCCGTTGGCCTTGTTGGCACCAATTCTCGACGGGGATGTCAATCGCAATAGATCTATTTATAACACATGCACTTACCCAAAGTAATTAAAGGTTCATGATAATTCGAGCATAGTGGATTATCGCTACTTAGGCTAATTCGTAATCATTTAAAAGAAAGTAAAGTATTTGCGTCCTTAAGTAAAAAAAGCAATGTATCTCACCCCGAGATTTATAAAGTAATTGTAAACAAGTAAAACGGGGCTTTAAACTCACCTCAAGCAAATAGTAATATCGACAATGAAAAGGTAAGCTTGGAAAATGATGCATGAAAACTCAAACCGTAACCTAAATAAGTAATATGCTTTTAGGATAATGAAAACTAGTGTGCAATGATGCAAATGCATTAATATAAGTCTTACATCACCCGTACATAGTTGCGTTTAAGTTTTACAAGTTAAAACGTGGATTTCGGAAAAGTAGAATATTTATTTTCATGTTTTCAAAAGTTTCTAAAATTTACGAGTTACCTACTTTATTAGTCAATAACTTCCTCGTTACAAAACCTAAAAATGTGAGTCCAGAGTTTTTGAAAACTAAAGGTTAAGTACTTTAAATACTTTGTTTACCGTTTCACCCACTCAGAATCTAACAGCCTTGAAAATAGTGCCAAAGTTGGTTGGTCGCAAAGATTTGGCTATTTCGAGACAGTGAAATTTCAGGTTTTATTCAGCATGTTTTAACCGCGAGGTCAGAGTTTTAATAGACCATATCTTTCTCAATTCAACACGTTTTCTAGTGATTCCAGGGGCTATGGAAACCTATTCACCCCGAATACAATAACCTAGTTTATCTCAGAACCTAATTCTAACCACGAAGGTCTCAGAATCGGGCTCAAAGTAGGTTGCTCGTGCATTTTTACATTTTTTAACAGCTTTTATTATGTTTTGCAGATTTTCATTAGACCGTATTTTACTCGTCCGATGTCCGTTTTTAGTGATTTAACTTGCTAAATTTACATTATTGTGCCCTCTACATGTTCCACTACTGTCCTGACCCATAAATTCAGCATAGGATGGTCGTGTTTAGTCCCAAAGAAGGTTGCTCATCAATTTATTACATTTCTTATTTTATACTAAAACGTAACTATATTTACCATAGTATTTCCATATGTTCTAGCTTTCATTTATACGTTATTTCTAATGTCAAATATAGTGTCATAAGGCTATAACCCAAGCCATGTACCATTTTAAAAGAGTGAAAGCAATAATTTGTACCCGACATCAGATACATGCCATTTTCATTTGAAAGAACAAGTTTTTAGGTTTTAAATTTGCATAGGTGATATAAGTTGAATATAATATGATATGTAAAGTATGAAACAAGTATGAATGAGTAAAGTTGAGCTCACTTGATTTTGAAAAGCTTAGAGAAATGTTGCCCAAAAATATAACTATGAAAACCCTAATTTAAGAATAAGACTCAACCTTGCACCTTTGCCCTTTGTTGCTGCTGTGTCATAGACCAGAGGATTGAGAGAAAGAGTTCTTCTATTCTTGTTTAAGTGATAGAAATGAGGGTATGATGAAGTTCTATTTATAGGCCATAAGGTGTAAGTAACCAATTATTTACTTGGTTAGATTCTATGGTAACTTGCTTAGTTATGTTTAGGATAGGGTATCAAAGGGGACCAAAAAGAACCATGGGCTGCAGAAATTTCATGGGTTTTAAGGGTTTTAACGAGGGGGGGGGATATCAAGGGTAGTTGACTATGGAGAAAACATGGTGGTTTAAGGCATTAACCAATGGCCTCTTGGTAAGTATAGGGAACATGATGTGAGGTGATGAAAATTTACATGTGAAGGGGGCATGGTGCTTTGTTAGTGAGGGACGATTTGGAGGGGACAAAGAGAGAAAAATATAAATTTGAATTTATCGATAGTTTTCTATAAAGTCTTATGATATACGAATATAAATAATATGAACATGCATGCATACGTGAAAGTATTTAAAAATAAAGCACGTAAATATTATGAATATTTAGGTGAGATGTAAAATATGATCATGATATATGTAAAATGCTAAATGTATGTAGACTAAGCTTAAATTAAAGCCAGTTCACGTTCAAAGATGTTTCTTGTTATGCACGGGATAACATGCCGGTTTTAGGTTAAATTGATTACTCCCTTGTTTAAAGTAAAATGTTTCAAGTTTATAGATAAATGTTTGACCCAAAATTATCAGTTGTCACATATTAAAAGGACTACTGGCTAATACCTTTAGGTATTAGCTACGTTTACGATAATATGATGTTTTGATTTTGTTTATATCAATTATTTATTTATTCGTTGCATGTTGATTATGTTTATCACTTCATATCCGTTTATGTGCTTGATTATGTAATCTACCTATCACTCAACTGGGTCTAGTCCTACATATTTAATGCGCTATAACTTCGGTGATATTTATTTATATATCTAGAGTAATAAGATCACAAGTAAAACCCTGTTTCTGCCTTTGGTTAAGTGAATAGGTAGACTAAGCCGGTGACTTAGGATTACACATAATATTCTGTTTCCATAGGTAGTTAAGTGGGCATGGACTACTAGTACATAAATATCCTTTAAGTAGTAAGTTGGTAAATCCTCTATGAGTTAGGTTTCGATATCTTTACCAATATTGTTTCCTAGATATATTATAATCGACGATGTGAGCTTTATGCGGGTTTGGTTGATTGTCATAGGATTAACCGATTATAAACCTCGAGTCTAGGGAGAAGTACCACCTAACTTTAGAATGATATAACGCCAATGAATAGTATAATCATTGCTAAAATAAACAATTCATACATCTTATTAGATTAAACTGGTTAATACGTTTTCCTTACATTAGGCTTGACCGCTTCTTTTATCGTTTGTTTATCAACTTGTGTGTGTTGATTGTCATCATTTAGCTTAGATTAAACCAAAACTCTTGCCAGTTTCTCAGGCTGAAAACTCCCCTTTTGCGTTAGTTTAGGTTTAAGTAGAATTAACTAGGACAAAATAGAACTAACATAGATAACTAAAATACTGATAGATTTAAGTATTAATGCTCGCTCTTAGTGATCGACACCCTACTTACCAACGAACCTACAAATGATCAGGTACACTGCCCGTTAGTGTTAGTTAATAGGTAAAGTCAGCAAAATATAAATAGTAAAACTTTGTTGATAAAATATAATGCCTAAAAACATTACTAATATTTTTCACATCTTTACGTTTTGATAATCACAAAATATAAAAACGTTCAATATAAAATTAATCGTAAACAAGTAATTAGTAGTAAATTTTCATTTCGAAATTTATATCACTTCAAGGTATGAATAAATAAATGCTTAATGCAAATTTATGATCAAAAGAAAATTTTTATTCAACCTCACACTTGTTATAACATGTTGTATACATTTTATAACAATTAGAAAACAATATTTACAAATTTAAAAGAAATGTTTTATTCAAAATAAACATTTTGAATTTCAAATTTTTGGACCTAAAACGGCTAGAAAAGTTTTCAGAAAATTCCCCCTACACAAAAGACAAACTAGATCCCCCTAGTCTATGGCGGCCCCCTTAAATACACGGGCGGCACCCCTTAAATTTTAAGGGAAGCCGCCCCCGCTATATAAGGGGACCCCCGCCCATAGACCTGACACTCCCTCCATGTTGCCTATAAATACTGGACTTTTTCCCAACTATTTTCTCACCTTTTCCACTCATTCTTTCAGCTCAAAACAGCCCACATATCCCTCTCTAAAATCCTTGGATCATTTTAATCATAAAGTTTTGTTTCCAATGACCAAGAATAATTCTTTCGAAGTGCAAGAAAGAGTACCATTCCATCATCAAGTGAATAAGTATACACCTTAGAGTATAATGCAACCGTGTTCATTCATATCACATTTTTGTAAATCAATTATTTTTTTTTTTTTTTTTTTTTTTTTTTTTATTTCTTGTATAGTGTGTAGTAGTTAGATCTTGGCGATCGTTAGATTATAGTTAGATCGTTGTGACTTACTAAGTAGTGTTAGATAGTTGTGATAATAATAGTGTGTAAAGTGAAGTCTGAAGTTTGAAGAAGTCTTGAAGTTGTGAAGAAGTCATGAAGTTGTTGTAAGTCGTGGAACAATTAATGAAGTCGATGTTGTGATAAGATTGTTCTAGCTATGATTAGAACTCGACATTTAGCCTCTGTGTCGTAAATCCAGTGAAGCAACGTTGTTACGTTTTTCTCCGACGCCATAAGGAGCTTGTTGAACAATAGTAAAAAAACTCACAAGTTAGGTGCTCAGGGAGAGTGGAGTAGGCGAAAGAGGTGGCTTCGTTACCGAACCACTAAAATCCTCGCGTGTGTTGATTTACTCTTACTCTTAGTCATGCAATATTTTCTCATAATACTATCTTATTAATTTGTTTAGATACAGTATATTGTTTATATGTGCAACGTCGTTAATTCACATAAAGTCGAATCTAAATTTTACAAACAGTTTAAAACCTTAAATAAAAAAGCGGAAACTATTCACCCCCCCTTCTAGATTTAAACAATTGGCATTCAAGAGCCAAGTCAAACAAGATTTTTAAAATAAATTGTTATTTTAAACTTGAATCGATCTATGGATTTTGAAAAATATTTAGAAGGGCAATCTATGCAAAGACCACCACTATTTGAAAGTGATAGTTTTATTTATTGGAAAAATAGTATTCTGAAACTTATGAAATCTCAAAAGATCGAGACCTTTGCAGTGAATTAACCCGATGGTGGATTTCCTCCTCCTATGCCAAAAAATCCCAAAACTAAAAAGGATGAAGTTGTACCTTTTCATAAACAAAACGCTGATCTTAAAAAGAAACTTGCAAAAAATCAAATGAAGCTAAAATGGGTAAATTTTATAAAATGCAATTGCCACTTAAAGATACGAAAGAATTTTTATGTGTCACCCCGCACAAGAAAACTTTTTGGGATACATTATTAATCACTCATCACGGTAATAATCAAGTCAATGCTAACAAAATAGATCTTCCTGGTTCAACAATTTGAACAATTCACGATTTCAAAAGGAATCAATAGATAATCCCTTGCTAAATTTAACACAATTATTACTAGTCTAAAGCACTTGTATGAAGGATTTTTTCTAGCTAGAATTGTGTGAGGAGAGTTTCTTAAGGCATAACATATAAAATGAGCGCGCGAAAGTCACGGCGATTGAAGAATCAAAGGAATCTAACTACCTTACCTCTTGACACGTATTGGAAATTTGCAAAGTTTATGATGAAATGATTAAGAAAATTTCAAAAAACGGTCAAGAGGCAGAAATGCACAAAGTAGATCTCTTGCATAAAGTGAAAAAGGGAAGTAAGTGATAATGAAGCTCAGCTTTCCGATAGTAGCAGACTAGAGTATGGCTATTGGCCGGTAAAGGAATTCAAGAAATTTTTCAAAAGACGAGGAAGATTTGTAAGATAACCACAGCGATAGAAAAACCTCCAAAGAATATAAATGATAGCGATGGTAAAAGTGAAAGAAAATGTTTAGATGTGGTGATCCAAATCACGTCATTGGAGAATGTTCAAATCCATCAAAGAACAATGATCAAAGAGCATTTATTGGAGGAGCATGGAGCGACAATGGAGAAGATGAAGTGGAAAAGACTAAAGATGAAACTTGTCTTGTACACAAGCGCCCTAAGAATATGCCTAGAATAAAACTTGGAATCCGATAGTGGTTTTAAATATAGTGGATGTCTCAAAACACCTTGACTGGTAATCAAAATTATTTTCTTCATACCAAACATACAACGGAGGCATTGGGAGCAACTTCGTGGTAAAATCATAGCAAAGGAACGATTTCTCAGACTCCCTAAATAATTAGAAAAGTTGAGCACGTAGATAAATTAACATATAACGTGCTTTATGTAGTTCAAATATTGTGATAACAAATGCAAAGTAAAGTTATACCGAACAAAAAACCGATAGCGTAATCACAGATGAAAAGGTTTATAGGGTAAAGGAATTAGAGAAAGGAGGAATACATGTAATGAAACTAGAAAATAAACCGAAAGACAAAATATGCCTTGCAACATTGGACAAAAACTCCACACTATGGCATAGGAGATTAGGTCACACTAATATGCAATTAATTCAATCATTCACATCTAAAAAATTCAGTTTAGAAACTTAACCCAAACGTAAAATACGACCGATCAATATTTGTGATGCTTGCAAAATTGGAAAAACAAGCTGCAAGCAGTCACAAGCTAAAAAGATAGTTTCAACAACTAGCATGCTTAGAACTAGAACTTCACATGGATTGGTTATTAGGTCCACCTCCACCATAACGAAGTTATAGAGGGATATCGCTATAACCATAGTAATCGTCAATACTATTCTCTCATTCACATGACAAGATTATAGCAATCCAATCTGAAGGCCTTCGAAAAATTCGAAATATTTAGCAAAAGATCCAAAAACAAATTGAGGATTTCCATGTACATTAGAATAGATCAACGTTCGGAATTTGATAATGAAGTACAAATCTCTAACTATTGTGATTTAAATGGGATACACACAATTTTTCGCGTCCTCGTACTCCACAAATCGAATGGGGTATTGGAAAGAAAAATCGCACTCTACAAGAACTGAGTAAGAACCCAAGTTAAACGAACAATCCATTCCTCCAAAATTTATGTGTAATGCGGTCGATACGTCACCTAATAATCTATAGAGTTTTTCCATTAGAACATATTTTAGAAAAACGCCATACGAGTTGTGTAAGCAGGTAGTGAAACCAAACCTTAACTATTTTCGATGAATTCAAAATAAAAAATGTTTTATTCATTATACAAAAGATTACCTCACCAATTTGTTGACGCCAAAGTCATAACGAAGGTGTCTTCCTAGGATATTCCAAATAGTAAAATGCTTACATAATACTTAACAAACAAAACAATAGAAGAGTTTGCAGAGTGGGTGGGGAATTTTGAGGGTCAGGGTCGATATGTAATAAGTAACCCGTTTGAAATGTAACTTTAATGAAACTCCTGCCCCCACTTACAAATTACCATTTGGAAAATGAAGATTTAGTCCGATATAAGAAGCTATTGAGATTAGAAAAACAAAATCCAAAGGTAATGATCTTGAACACCTTATTAGAAAAGAATCACATTAGTAAATATTAAAGATCCAAAAAACACATCCCCTAGAAAACGTTCATGAAATCTAAATCTAAGCAACTCTTAGAGGTCGAAAGCTCCGAAGAGACAAAAGCAATTTCTTTTGCTTTATTTCAACAATAGAACCAAAAAATATAAATGAGGCATTAAAAGATGAAAATTGGGTAGTGGCTATGCAAGAAGAACTAAACCAATTTAAAACAAATAATGTTTGGGAACTAGTCCCAAATCCCATGGATATGACCATTATAGGAACAAAATGAGTATATAGAACTAAACTCGATGAAAATGGCATCGTAACTAGAAACAAAGTTAGGTTAGTCGGCCAAGGTTATAATCAACAAGAAGGAATTGATTATGACAAAACATATGCACCCGTAGCTTGACTAGAGTCCATAAGAATACTTTTAGCTTATGCTTGCGCACTAGACTTTAAGTTATTCCAAATGGATGTGAAGAGTGCATTCCTTAACGGTTTTATCAATGAGGAGGTTTACGTGGCACAACCTCTGTTTTAATTGACTTCGCAAAACCTAATCACGTCTATAGACTTAAGAAAGCTCTTTTTGGTCTAAAACAAGCCCCAAAAGCTTGGTACGATCGATTAAAAGCCTTTCTTATTAAACATGATTACTCCATGGGAATGGTAGATAACACCCTCTTCACTAA
This sequence comes from Tanacetum coccineum, assembly GCA_026074375.1. Taxonomy (NCBI): domain Eukaryota; kingdom Viridiplantae; phylum Streptophyta; class Magnoliopsida; order Asterales; family Asteraceae; genus Tanacetum; species Tanacetum coccineum. Next base: position 507 of record BQNB010035437.1, on the reverse strand, counting down.
AAAGAAAGACTCCAACCTCATTATTGTCCAAATATATGTTGATGACATTATATTCGGATCAACTTGTCCAGAAATGTGTGATGACTTTGCCAAAATCATGCATGATGAGTTTGAAATGAGTATGATGGGGGAACTAAATTTTTTCTTAGGATTACAAATAAAACAATTAGATGATGGAATATTTTTTAATCAATCAAAATATATTAAGGAAATGCTTAAGAAATTTAGACTAGAAGACTCTAAGACAATGAAAACCCCTATGTCTACGAAAACCAAACTCACGAGAGACGAAGACGGTGAGTCCGTAGATAATACCAAATATAGACGGTGAGTCCGAAGTCTAGTACGCACGCTCTAAGCATGTCTTCCAAAGTCTGAATAGTACGCTCACTCTGACCATCGGTCTGAGGGTGATAAGCCGTACTCATGTCTAAACGAGTTCCTAATGCCTCTTGCATTGACTGCCAAAACCTTGATGTGAAATGACTATCATGATCTGATATAATC
>BQNB010035436.1:0-50873 GCA_026074375.1 Tanacetum coccineum | reverse complement strand
AGAATTGCTAAGTGATAATAGTTTATGCTAGTGTAGGCTATATATACTCTATCCCTACTTCCAAGGAGGGATGAGGCTTATGTAAGAATATTGTGTGTAACCTTTCTCTCTCTGATAAGCACACATATTTCCTTTCATTTCTCTACTCTCTCTCTAAATGGCTAATCATTTTTTAAGCCTCCACGACATCCAGATCTTGTTTTAGTAGTGATTTCTTACACCTAATAGTGGTATCATGAGCTTTAAAAATATTTTTATTTGTGTTAGTGGTTGGATTCGATCTTACCAGGGTTTTATAAAGTCGAAAAACACAAAAACCTTTAAAAAGGCGAGTTCGTCTCACTTTCTTTGAATTTTTTTTTGTTGTTTTTTGTGTTAAAGATTTGTACTTTCGTGTTTCTATACCTTGTTATCATGTATTTATGGTATAAAAACATGCTTACAAAGTCTAAAAATCGAATCTAGGGTTTATATATGTCACAATGGTTTTAGGATTTATAAAGGTGTTCGTCGGATCTTGGCGTGTAATAATTGCGTTTAGATGATGGAATGTTGTACTAAATCATGTTAAACAAACGTGTGAATATGTTTGTTGATCATGGTCATCAAAAACATGGAAAAATAGTTGTATTTGTTAGTTTTATCCTCGCGTACCATTCTTGACAGGTGAGTTCATCCTCTTCAAGGACAAGCAAGTTAAGAATTTAAACTGGGGCGAGTTTCAATACCCTAATGTGGCGAGTTAGGGTGGAAATTAAAAAGCTTTTGGCCGATTTAAAATTTCAAAATCAAGCGAGTTGGGATTTTGAAAATGAGCGAGTTAGAGTTGGTTTATAGGCGAGTTAGGGCAGGAGTTTCAGGCGAGTTGGGAACTCCTTTCAGGCGAGTTAAGAAGTTGTATTTCAAGAGGGTTACAACCAGGTTTTTAGGCAAGTTAACATAGGCCTAGGGCGAGTTAAGGTGGTTGTTTTCAGGAGAGTTACTAAGCTGTTTTCAGGTGACTTAAAATGGCGAGTTATGGTCTAATTTTAGGCGAGCTAGAGATGTTTTTCATGCGAGTTACCAGGCTTTTAGGCGAGTTCAGCTCATACATGATGGTGATTAAAATTCTATGGTTCATAGTGAGTTAATGTTTTATACATTTGGCGAGTTAAAACCCTAGAATGGTGACTTAAGGATTGGTTATGATGAGTTAAAGTTTTTTTTAAATGACGGGTTAGGGTTGACATATCATATGGTCAGATAGTATGGGCTATATGGAGTGATAGTTTCGAGCAACGAATTTTAATAACTCTAACATGTTCTATGTATAACCAATGCCATCGAACACAAAACAAAGAACACATCATACCTTAAACCTAAAACATCGACTACAACAAACACATATAAACTATGGTTCCTACTTCCTTGGTTTGGTTACTGTGAAGTATTCATTCATGTTTGGTGTAGGTTTTCTACAAATTCCCATGCGTACTCAAATGTCAAAGTTAGAAGATGAACAAGCTACATCAAAGTTCCAGAATCTGCTCAAGATAAGGTTATTTGTTTGGGGGAAGCTGATTCAGAAACTTCGTCGAAGAGGAGTCTTTGAAGAAAGCTTTTCAAGACATGCAATATGAATTAATGGGAAGTTAATCCAATTCATACCTAATACAATGTTTCTTCAACAAGAAAATACAAAGAGGATTCAAGCTGGGGTACAAGTATAAAGACTAGAAGACAAAGAAGTCATCCTCAGCAATGGAAGCACCTTGGAATGTCACACCCCGCCAAGGCGGAAATGCGAGGCTTAACATGAATTCATTTAAATTAAAACAAAAGTGTTATGACGACACCTAACACAAGAGGGGTCTTGTATTGAGGCTAATCGCAACACTACAATACATAGACATAAATAAATCCCAACAATAACAACATCAATATCTAAAACATCCAAAATATGAAAGTATGCAATAAAACTCTAGCAGGAAAGACTCCACATGCAAGATCCTAAAGTCTCACTAGCCACGCATCTTAACTTCCTTAACTTCGCTAGGCTCACCTGAAATGATACTTTAAAACGTCAACATAAAGTTGGTGAGCTTAATAGGTTTAAGACATATACTTACACTTTCCGCGAATCAACAGTAATAGGACATACATGGATATTATACACAAATGCAAATAATTTATATCAACACGAAGCATAGGGTAGGCGTACCCCTCCGATCTAAAGAACCACACAGAATAGGGTAAGCGTACCCCTTCGATCCAACGAACTACACAAAATAGGGTAAGCGTACCCATTCGATCCAACGAACCACACATAATAGGGTAGGCATACCCCTCTGATCCAACGGACTACACAGAATAGGGTAGGCGTACCCCTCCGATCCAACGAACCACACAGAATATGCATAAGCCATATAATAACATGTAATGTCCAAAACCAATTAAAATTTAAAACAATTATTCGCAACATTTAAAATATTTCAAACTCAATTTGTATCATTTTCACCCCAAGAAAACATAGGAAAAAGGGGCTCTGAAAACTCACCTCAAGCTTCACGAATGCGCACACAAATTCCAAGCAAAGTCTACACAATATAAATTAACGGGTTACTCATGATCAAGGCTTTACAGCCCTAACTCATGTAACCTTTTAATTGATGGATTTCTAGTGTCTATATTATGCTTATAAGTGTCCCACTATACTTTCCATACTTTATATAAACCCACAACAATCTTTATACCCTTAATTAAATTCCCAAATTATGACAGAATTTTGTAGCCACTTCACGACCACTAATAAAATACGACCTTATTAGATTTTCTTATTGCAACCACATCAACTCCAATGAGTTATGAGGCTACTGTATTCTTTTGAAAAAATTAATAATATGTCTAACTATTTTTAAATATTCCAACTTCACAAAGTGTTCAGAAAGTGATCGGATTCGACTACTACAAAGTTTGACTTGATCAGACCCACTTAGACACTTGGGAAAATTCCACAAAAATTCCAGAAATTCCATAAATTCATAGACATCATGAACTTGCTATTGTAGAAATCCTGTTAATTAAAAAAACGTTGATATGTTTTTTGAACTCATATTCACAACCTAGAATCTGCCCCTAAAACTCAGTTTCGAAAATGAATTTTGTGAAATCATTTGACTGACTTCCACTCACTCTTAATTCACGAAACTAATTTTGTTGGAAATTAGACTCTCTGTAGATAATGTTAGGCTCAATAAAATCAATCAAAGCTATTCGTATGACTGAGTTATGACTCTCACAAAATGACCTAAAATTATGCCCAAATTTCAATTCCGAATTTAACAAAATTAAACCTAATTAAACATACCCAACCCTAATTATTATCCCTAAAACGATTTTTGATGATCATAACATATTATAACTTTTACAAAACCCTAATCCATCAATTCAACTGTTACATAATTAAAACAATGATTAAAAACATAAACTTGATTAAGAGTATAAAAATTAACCAATTTAAGTTTAACAAAAAGGATTCAAACCTTGATCTTGAAAGCTTCAAAAAAAATTTCAATGGAGGCTAGGGCTTGTGTAGGGTTCGACCAAAAAAAAAGAAAAAAAAGAGAATACAAATTTTAATTTTATTAAACACTGATTTGTGTTATACTTAGACTTGGGCTCTTTCCCCCTCCCTTTTGATAAGCCGATCCAACAAACACCCCCTTAAAAAAATTATTTTTCTTATAAAAATTTTGTTCTCCCCCTCCTATATATATATTTTTATATTTTTTAAAAATACAAAACTATTTACTACTTATTTACTTTAAATACTTAAATAAATACATAACTTAAAATAAAACACTTACACTACTTATTATTATTTTTCCTAAATTATTATTTACTTATTACTTCATAAATAAATTATAAAATCTCAATTCACTAATTGATCTCAACTCAAAATTTAACGATACATACTTTTTCAATTTTATCAACGATAAAATAACGAAATAAAATGACTAAATCATTCATTTCCACTATCACAAACTCATATAATAACACATATATCATACCACATAAACCACCAAGTCGACTTACGCACATAAATTAAAACACATAAAGCTAGCTAGGTTAACACTAACGGTTAAACTAACCTTGCTAAATCGCGGTTGTCACATTCTCCCCTGCTCAGGGAAAATTTTTCCTAAAATTTAATCGATTCTACTACTAATAATTTTGCTTACCCAAACAAGGTACAAATAGCAGCATATAACAGCTATAAGCGAAGACAAGCATCCAAACTACATGAACCTCGCCCGTCCTCGAGGAAACTCGTCAAAAACCTTAAGTTGTGTGACAACTTGATTCATAACCTAATCTCGCAACTCATCAAACAAGAACTGTTTTGAAATTAAATTATGAGTTATTACAAAGCTCAACGTTTTTGAAGAATCGGCTCGACTTCAGGTTTATTCAAAGTATAACTATAACCCAACCACATAAGAACATTTAAGGGTGCACTAAGATCTGCAAGTAAACTTATGTACCCAACTTTAACTAGTACTTCCATTAATAACTTACTCAACGAACATGTGTGGATATTTAGTTTTCATGAAATCCTCACGATCTATAATCTCAACAGGGTTCTCAACAAAACAAAGTGTTTTGTCTACTTAATTTCTTCCAATGGCACATGCAGATTTTCATCCGCCAAACACTTTTTCAGATTTGACATATGAAATGTATCATGCACACTACTCAACTCCTGGGGGCAATCTCAACCGATAAGCTACCGGACCCATTCTTTTAAGAATCTCGAACGGTCCTACATATCTCAGAGCTAATTTACTTTTCCTCCCACAACGTATCGCGCCCTTCCAAGGTGACACCTTTAGTAATACTTGTTCCCCCACTTCAAATTCTAACGGCTTTCGTCTATTATCAACATAGCTCTTTTGATGATCTCTAACGGCCTTAAGCCTCTCCTTAATCAACACCACTTTATCGGTAGTCTCCTGCACCATTTATGGACCAATCAATCGATTCTCCCCGACTTCAGCCCAAAGGACAGGTGACCTGCACTTCCTTCCATACAATGCTTCAAATGGCACGCATCGATTACTTGTATGATAACTATTATTATAGGAAAACTCAGCTAAAGGTAGATGAGTATCCCAACTGCCACCAAAATCGATCGCGCATGCTCTCAACATATTCTTCAATGTCTGAATAGTACCCTCACTTTGTCTATCCGTTTGAGGGTGATATGCCGTACTCATATCTAACCGCGTTCCTAAGGCTTTCTGCAATGTTCGCCAGAACTGCGATGTAAATCGTCCATCTTAGTTAGAAATGGTGGACACCGGTACTCCATCCCTAGGTACAATATCATCAATGTAAAGCCTTGACAATTTCTCCATACTATAATCTCCATGTATCGCCAGAAAATGAGCTAATTTGGTCAACCTATCGACTATTACCCAGATTGTATCGCACCCACTACTCGACCTAAGCAACCTAGTGATAAAATCCATAGTGATTTTGTCTCATTTCCACTCAGGTATCTCCAGCTGTTGTAGCAAACCCAACGGTCTATGATGTTCAGTCTTTACATTTGAGCATGTCAAACACTTACTAACATATGTAGCTATATCCTTCTTTATACCTGGCCACCAATACATGTCTCTCAAATCATAGTACATCTTATCCGCTCTCGGGTATAAATAAATTTTCGTTCTGAAATTTAATCGATTCCACTGCTAATATTTGCTTACCTCACTTCGGGATTATTTAAAAATATAACTTTAACCAATCCACATATGATCATTTTAAAGTTGACACTAAGGTCTTTTTTTTTTTTTTTTTTTTATTTTTTTTATTGGTAGTAACCTTATGTACCCAACTTTAACTAGTACTTCCATCGATAACTTGCTCAACAAACAAGTGTGGATACTTAGTTTTCATGAAATCCTCAGGACCTCACGTCGAGTTCCAACGGACTTTAACTATCATAATCATACTACGCTTCAAATTTTTAACCTTACGACCCATAATCTCAACAGATTTTTCAACAAAACAAAGAGTTTTGTTAACCTTAATCTCTTCCAAGGCACATGCAGATTTGCATTCGCCAAACACTTCTTCAGATTCGACACATGAAATGTATCGTGTATACTGCTTGACCCTTGAGAAAATATTAAATGATAATCTATAGGACCTATCCTTTCAACAATTTCAAGCGATCCTACATACCTTAGTGTTAACTTCCCCTTCTTTCCAATTAACGTTCCCATACACTTTCCAAGGTGATCCCATTTCCCCCACCCCCCCCTCATTTCAATATCACTTGATCACTACATTTAACTCTAATGGCTTACGACTATTGTCAACATTGCTCTTTTGTCGATCACTAGCTGCCTCGAGCCTTTTCTAAAATCAACACCACTTTTATCAGATTGTCTCTATATTAACAATTCTGGTCCAAACAAACGACTCTCTCAAATCTCAGTCCAAGTAACAGGGAACCTACATTTCATTCCATACAACGCTTCAAATGGAGCACATCAAATACTTGAATGATAACTATTATTTTAGAAAAACTCGGCTAAGGGAAAATGAGTATCCCAACTACCTCGAAAATCAATTACACATGCTCTCAGCATATCTTCCAAAGTCCGAATGGTATGCTCACTTTGTTCATCCGTTTGTAGATGATAAGTCGTACTCATATCCAAACGTGTTCCCAATGCCTTCTGCAATATCTGCCAAAACCGCGAGGTAAATCTTCCATCATAATTTGAGATGATCGACACAAGTACTCCATACCTTGATACTATCTCCTTAATATACAACCTAGTAAACCTTTCGGTCTAATCTTCACGTATAACTAGAAAATAGCTGACTTAGTCAGTCTATCGACTATTACCCAAATTATATCATGTCCACTACTTGATCTAGGAAACTTTGTGATAAAGTCCACGTGATTCTATCCCATTACCACTCAGGTATCTCTGGCTGTTGAAGCAAACTCGAAGGTCTATGATGCTCAGCTTTTACCTTTGAACAAGTCAACACTTACTAACATACGTAGCTATATCCTTCTTCATACTTGGCCACCAATACATGTCTCTCAAATCATGTTACCTCTTATCCGCTCCTGGATGGATAGAGTATCTCATGGAATGAGCCTCATCCATAATCATGATTCTTATATCACCAATCAAAGGAACCCATATTCTATCAATATAGTATAAACCTCCATCTTCATTCTTTTCCATTTGTTGGTCCAAGCCACGCAGCATTTCTACTAGTGTGTTCCCCTCCTTGGACGCCTCATTCTAAGCAGCCAACAACTTGTCCTTAATGCTAGAATGAACAGTCATAGACATTGCTTGCACTCGCCTCGGTTTCATTCTTTCCTTCCTACTCAACGCATCAGCCATTACATTCGCCTTTCTTGGATGATAGCGAATCTCACAATCATAGTCACTGAACAATTCAACCCATCTTCTTTGGCGCATATTTAACTCATTCTGGTTGAAAATATGCTGAAGACTCTTATGATCCGTATAGATAACACTTTTCTTCCCGTACAAGTAATGCCTCTAAGTCTTAAGAGCAAAAACCACTGCACCCAACTCTAAATCGTGTGTGGTATAGTTCTTCTCATGGATCTTCAATTGATGTGATGTATACGTAATCACATTGCCTCTTTGCATGAGCACACATCCCAATCCTTGATTTGACGCATCACAGTAGACCACAAAATCTTCTGCTCCATCGGGCAACGACAATGTTGGTGCATTACACAAATTGTCCTTCAAAGTCTGAAAGGCTTCCTCTTGCTCCATGCCTTACTCGTACTTTTATTCTTCTGTGTCAGTGAAGTAAGGGGTTTAACAATCTTAGAAAAATTCTCGATGAAACATCGATAGTAACCAACCAATCCCAGAAATGACCGTATTTCTGACGGTGTCTTAAGAGCTTTCCAGTTCTGCACCGCTTCGATCTTGCTTGGGTCCACATGAATACCATTGTTATTAACCACATGCCCAAGAAAATGTACTTCTTGTAACTAAAACTCACACTTAGAGAACTTGGCAAACAGACTCTCCTTCTTTAGCAGCTCCAAAACCAATTTCAGATGAATCTCATACTCCTCCTTGGATTTCGAATATATCAAGATGTCATCAATGAACACAATGACAAATTTATATAGATACGGCTTGCATAACTGATTCATCAAGTCCATGAAAGCCGCTGGTACATTGGTTAACCTAAAAGACATAACCGTAAACTCAAAGTGTCTGAGGATATATCTTAGAGAAATAACGCGAACCTGGTAACGGGTCAAACAAGTCGTCGATCCTAGGGAGAGGATAACATTTCTTAATAATCAACTTATTCGATTCCTAATTGTCTTTGCACATTCAGAACGAACCATTTTTCTTCTCGACAAACAACACGGGTGCTCCCCACGGAGAGTGACTTGGTCGAATAAAACGTATATCGAACGAATTCAAAGGGTTACGAGTTATCAAGGTAGCAAACAAATATCAAATCAAAGGCTAGAAAACATAAAAGGGATTTCCAAGTGCAAATAAATGCGAATTAATGCCATGGGAATCCTTTAAAAGAAAAGGTAGAATATCTTTACCAATAGGGAATGCAAACGAAAGAATCAACAAAACGCACAATAACAAAAGACACACATATTGAATTAACGATACGTATCAAGATCGATAAACGAGAAAAGTAGAATGCTTATACCAATAATCGATTTTATCTGAGAGAACCAACTAAATATTGTTTTATAAAAATCACTTTAAACACATAAGTTATTTTAAATATACAAGTCATTTTATATAAGAAATCATTTTAGATCTTTTAAATCACTTTAAATATAATTTTCTTAAAACTTATTTTAAACCTAGTTTTCATAAAATCAAGAGATAGTTATATAAATGCGGTATCGTGTCTTACTCATATAAATTATTTAAAACATACTCATCAAAGTAAATAAAAATAAAGAGACAATCATATAAAATTTGTATCATATTTTATTCGTAAAGATCATATTACACATAGTTTTGACAGTCAACCGATATCACATCAAATTCATAAAAATCATTGTAGATGTAGTTTTCAATTAGAATAAAGAGATAGTCATATAAAAGCGCTTATCACATGGTATTCATAGAATCATTTCAAAACAGTTTTCCCCGCAAGATATAATTCAAAAAGATTTTCACAGTTCAATATAAAATATGTAACTCAAATAAAGAACATCATAATACCAAAAGGGATTGCAAACTACCGTAAGGACTCTGACACAAATCTATGATTTAAAGGCGAAAGAGAGTACAAGGAATCATATAGTCAGAATAAAAGTCAAACGAACACGTACCAGTGAAATTCATGCAAAGACATTACGAACCAAATGAAGAACATAAGGACTCATCCGTACTAACGGTCAAAAGGACAACACAAGAAAAAAAACATCAGTACTAACATGTTGCAAACATGTTACGAAAACTAAAGGATATATATAAAGAAGGGAGTAAAATATCTGCACTAACATGTTACAAACAAATAGTGCTTAAAAGGAAAAATCCGATATTCATACGAATAATCAATGCAAGGAAGAACCAATGAAACGTAACAATTACCAAAAGTAGCAGATCCGATCAACCAATACATATCAAGTCGCGAAATGGGAAAGATAGAACATCCGCACTAATATGATATGAACAAAGAATGCTACAATGAGAGTTAGGTATCTGAACGAATAATCGAGCAAACGAGCAACCTCAATAATCGTAATAGTAGTAATAACATGTATCTAGGGTATCTGTAAATGTTAGATAGAATGGAAACTTACTATATACGCAACTAAGCCTAACATAATCGCTCATTAGGTTAAGGGAAGAATTCTCTAACCATACAACCATCTCTATCATGATTGTACACATCACAACATCTTACACTATCATCTAACAAGCAAACGTTGATCAATGCAACCATGGTCACAAGTCCACGTGTGTGATGCCTTTATAATTATGTTGGCCACCCATAATTATAAGTGCATCCTTTCACACATATACTTACTTCTAAGACTACACATCTCAATGATAACACACAAATATCTACATATATCACATAGCAATCTTACACGACCCTAATATAACATCTCTATCAAAACAATATTTAATTATATAAAGATAAAATTGCTTCATTAAAACAATATTTATTTATAAAGATAAAATCGAAAACGATAGAAAGAAACAAAGGTCTCGAAGTGATTAAAAATACGTAATATCTAAAAGAAATCATCGATAACAACGAATCAAGGTAAAAGACGGGATAAACTTATGCTGGGCCTCGCTTGGGTTTGACTTTGCTTTTAAAAGAGTCACCCCACTCCACGAGTCCAGGCCTGCTATGGGCATTTGACAAGAGATCCGAATCTGCCTTATTTACCGACTCTTCTAACTACCCTTCCTCCTTTGGTTCCTCGAGAGGCTCCTCCTTAATTGGCTCCTCTTCTGGATCTTTTGATATTGAGTAACCCGTAGGTCAAAATAAAACTCAGAGAAAAGCAAGAAAATAAAACGCATAGAGAGCTAAACACATAGATCCTATTATACAGCTATATAAAGGACTCTTAGGTTATAGTCTAGGTCAAACCACCTACTTATTTATAACCAATGGCTCTGATACCAATCTGTCACACCACGCTAAGGCAGAAACGCGAGGCGTAACATGATAGGCATCATCATAGCACATTGATGTCAACAATAGAGAATATCTAGAATGTATTTAAATTAAAACAAAAGTGTTATGACGACACCTAACACAAGAGGGGTCTTATATTAAGGCTAATCGCAACACTACAATACATAGACATAAATAAATCCCAACAATAACAGCATCAATATCCAAAACATCCAAAATATGAAAGTATGCAATAAAACTCTAGCAGGAAAGACTCCACATGCAAGATCCTAAAGTCTCGCTAGCCACGTATCTTAACTTCGCTAGGCTCACCTAAAAATGATACTTTAAAATGTCAACATAAAGTTGGTGAGCTTCATAGGTTTAAGACAAACACTTACACTTACCGCAAATCAACAGTAATAGGACATTCATGGATATTATACACAAATGCAAATAATTTATATCAACACGAAGCATAGGGTAGGCGTACCCCTCCGATCCAAAGAACCACACAGAATAAGGTAAGCGTACCCCTTCGATCCAACGAACCACACAGAATAAGGTAAGCGTACCTCTTCGATCTAACGAACCACACAGAATAGGGTAGGCGTACCCCTTCGATCCAACGAACCACACAGAATAGGGTAGGCGTACCCCTCCAATCTAACAAACCACACAGAATATGCATAAGCCATATAATAACATGTAATGTACAAAACCAATTAAAACAATTATTCGCAGTATTTAAAACATTTCAAACTCAATTTGTATCATTTTCACCCCAAGAAAACATAGGAAAAAAGGGTCATGAAAACTCACCTCAAGCTTCACGAATGCGCACACAAATTCCAAGCAAAGTCTACACAATATAAATTAACGGGTTACTCATGATCAAGGCTTTACAATCCTAACTCATGTAACCTTTCAATTTATGGATTTCTAGTGTCTATATTATGCTTATAAGTGTCCCACTATACTTTCCATACTTTATATAAACCCACAACAATCTTTATACCCTTAATAAAATTCCCAAATTACGGCAGAATTTTGTAGCCACTTCATGACCACTAATAAAATACTAAACGACCTTATTAGATTTTCTTATTGCAACCACATCAACTCCAATGAGTTATGAGGCTACTGTAGTTTTTTGAAAAATTAATAATATGTTTAACTATTTTTAAAAATTCTAACATCACAAAGTGTTCAGAAAGTGATCTAATTCGACTACTACAAAGTTTGACTTGATCAGACCCACTTAGACACTTGGGAAAATTCCATAAAAATTCCATAACTTCATAGACATCATGAACTTGCTACTGTACCAATTCCATCAATTAAAAAGATGTTTTGATATGGTTTTGACCTCATAATCACAACCTAGAATCTGCCCCTAAAACTCAGTTTCGAAAATGAATTTTGTGAAATCATTTTGACTGACTTCCACTCACTCTTAATTCACAAAACCAATTTGTTGGAAAACAGACTCTCTGTAGATAATTTTAGGCTTAAGAAAATTAATAAAAGCTATTCGTATGACCGAGTTATGACTCTCACAAGATGACCTAAAATTCTGCCCAGATTTCAATTCTGAATTTAACATAATTAAACCTAATTAAACATACCCAACCCTAATTATTATCCCTAAAACGATTTTTAATGATCATAACATATTATCTACAGAAATTTTACAAAACCCTAATAAATCAATTCAACTGTTACATAATTAAAACAATGATTAAAAACATAAACTTGATTAAGAGTATAAAAATTAACCAATTTAAGTTTAATAAAAAGGATTCAAACCTTGATCTTGAAAGCTTCAAAAAAAATTTCAATGGAGGCTAGGGCTTGTGTAGGGTTCGACCAAAACAAAAGAAAAAGAGAGAATACAATTTTTATTTTTATTAAACACTAATTTGTGTTATACTTAGACTTGGGCTCTTTCCTCCCTCCCTTTTGATAAGCCGATCCAACAAACACCCCCTTAAAAAATTATTTTTCTTATAAAAATTTCATTCTCCCCCCTCCTATATATATTTATATATATATTTTTTTTAAAATACAAAACTATTTACTACTTATTTACCTTAAATACTTAAATAAATACATAACTTAAAATAAAACACTTACACTACTTATTATTATTTTTCCCAAATTATTATTTACTTATTACTTCATAAATAAATTATAAAATCTCAATTCACTAATTGATCTCAACTCGAAATTTAACGATACATACTTCTTCAATTTTACCGACGATAAAATAACGAAAATTACTATACTTCCAAAATCATCATCACATACGAAATGAAATGACTAAATCATTCATTTCCACTATCACAAACTCATATAATAACACATATATCATACCACATAAACTACCAAGTCAACTTATGCACATAAATTAAAACACATAAAGCTAGTTAGGTTAACACTAACGGTTAAACTAACCTTACTAAATCGCGGTTGTCACATGGAAGACGTCATTTTATTTATATTTGTTCTTGTTAGGAACATTGTAAGTAATTTCGTATGTCTCCACATTGAGGGAAGATTGTTAGCCTTAAAATGTGAGCGACTTACACATAATTACGTATAGTTATCATAGCTACATACGCAGGGACAAGAATTGCTAAGTGGTGATAGTTTAGGCTATATATACTCTATCCTTACTTCCAAGTAGGGGTGAGGCTTATGTATGTGCTATTGTTTCTCTCTTACATTTCACCTTCATCTCTCTACTCTCTCTTGAATTGCTACTTATATCTTTAAGCCTCCCCGACCTCCGAAGCTTGTTTTAGAAGTGATTTCTTACACCTAACAAATACTTGAACTGAAAAACATGTTGAAAAACCACAACCAACCGGCACACAACATAATCCCTTACACCTAAACCCTAACCTAGCATCCCGTCCTTTAACTTTTGCATAAAGATGAGCTTCTCATGAACATCAAGATGGGATTGATCCATCATAATTTAGAGACGAGTTACCTTCTCCATGTCCCTATTTTGCGCATGCTTCAACACACGAGCAGTTTCCACAACCTCTACGTTATCTCGTAGTCGTGGATACCTTTCTAAATCCTCATGGTACTCTGCCCTGTTTCTTACAGTGTCCGCCATCTCTGAACAAAGGTCTCTAATTTCTACTCAAGTTTCAATTTATTGTCTATTTCATTCTCCAACACGGTCAACCATCATTGTGGATTTTGTAGCGGTTGCTAGTTCTTGAAGACGGGGAAGAAGGTTTGCCATTGTATGCTAACGTATGAGAATGATAGAGTAATAATTTTTTAAGGGTTGTTAGGAATGAGAGAGTTTGTGGTTAAATAGATTATATATGAATTTGGAACGGTTCACATAAAGATGAAGTGGTATGAATTTAAGGAAAAAGATGTTGCAAATTTAGTCCTTTAATATAAAGTCTTCATTGGGAAGAAAACTTTGCTAGGTGTGGTGTAAATCTGACTGGAAGAGAGAAATGATGGAAACGCCCTCATGTGTAGGGCACGTGAGGTACATAACAGGATGATCGTTAGAGAAAAGGATTCGTGGGCTATATTGCACTGCCACGTAGGCTTCAGGGACTAAATCGAAATAAAGTTGTTTTCACAGGCGATTTTGCATTTTCGATAACTTTAAGAGCAAAATTTGAAATTTACCCTAACAATTAATAAACAGAATCCTATCCTTCACGAACAATATAATTTTTAGAATGGTAAAAAAACTCTTCAACCTGGATAAAATAACAAATTAAAACTATTAAATATTATACTCTAATTCCTTTTAATTTGGTAAAACAACAAATAATTATTAAACTCTTTAAATTTACATTTTTAATCTATACATTTTGTTTTTCTTAATCTTTTTAACACTTTTTACTAAAAAACATATTACAAACTGTTATTGCAATATATATCAAGATTAATTGAAACAAAACCCGCTGCATAGCGCAAAGTCATTAAATTACATTTGATAATAAATTTGCATTGTGTTCTTGAGTTAATATTTTGAAAGGAAAAAAAGAAAATGAAATGTTTTTTTATGTCTCTGAGTTAATTTTTAATAAAGAAGAAGTAATTGTAGAGGAAAATGTGAGAATTTTTTCTTAAAATATCTTTCTCATTTTTGGAAGGAAAAGAAAATGGACCCTCTGAAAGTGAATAACTGCATATATATCCTTGGTATAAGTTTTTAATGCATATGATACAGTGCATTCTATGCATGCTTTGAATATATATGCAATTTTGCATATTTGGAGAGATATATATGAAAAAAAATTACTTAAAAAAAGACTATCTAGATACTCATTTTACCAAAATGAATTCTTTTCCGATGTTTTTTCAAAATGAACTAAAGTTTTCACCATCATCATAGTGTGTGTGACTTTATGTGTATGGCCCATTATTTTCAGCAGTACACGACACAAAAACACCCATTTTCATAGCCATAAACACACCAATAACAATATCACTTTAAAAGTAATAGGAAAGTTTCATTATAAATTTAACTAAATCCGAACCATTATTGAAATTACAACTTATAACTTATGCATTAAATATTATACATTTTATATGAAAATAGTAATTTTAAGCCTATAATTAGTAATTTTCATATATTAGTCCCCTAGCAAATATGAAGCGCACATGTGTTTAAAATGCGCTGTAAATGCATCGCAAATGCTCCGTATATGCGCTAGAAATGCTCCAGATATGTGCCGAAAATGCGCCTAGAGTTTGTTTCCTTGTGTGTTGTTTATGTGTTGAAGTTTGTTCCCATTTTGTCTTTTTTGAAATGCGCCGGATGTTCATTTTCGTGCATATTACATACGCTGTTCATTTTCTTAAAACCGTATTGTAAAGTGTTCTTTTAAAAATTTTTCTCTATGCCAAAACTCCTAAAGACTAATATGCTCTTTTTAAAAAATTTGATGCTAACAACTAAATCATGCATGTAATTTGAACATGTTATTTTCCTTTTCCTCCGACTAAGAACATAATACATAGTTTCTTTCATTTTCATTTCCTCTATCTTAAGAACATATGAACGAATACTCACTTTACTTTTCATTTTCTTTTCTTTTTCCTATTGTTTTTCTTTTCCTTCAATTTAAAACCCGAGAACTAAGTAATGGTGTTTTAAACGTTGTGTGCATTTTAATAATACTAGAAGAGTATTATATATACAATAAATATATTAATTACATTAATAAACGTATCATCTGTGTATACGTGTGTGCCCCCATAGGCTCACATATTTCCAACCATATATTTATTTATGATATGGACATATCCCAACAACTCCCACTTGGACATGTCACAAATAAATATAACAACATTGGTAAGCATCTAGCAACACGCCAATGTTCCCAGAAATACATGAGTGTACTTTCATAAAGTTACAGTTAAATGATTTAAGTATTTACAATCCCTTTGTTTCTGATGCCGGGGTGTCAAAAATGGATACGGGAACATAGTCATTTCATTAATTAAGATTCTGTTTTTCTCTTATATTTGATTTAATCTAGATTATCCAAAAATCATTGAGACATATCTACCTGAGTTTTTGGGTGCGGTCACACATACATCTGATTAACCCTACGAGGGACCCAGTGGTATCACACTTCAACTATTAAAGGAACAAATTCTTTATTGACTACAAGTGTCTAGTCATCATATGGCATAAACCGAATGTCAGAACAAAGCCCTTATTAGTTAACTTTACCTTATTCAAGACAACTTAAACTATATCAAGAAGGAATATCCACATATGCAAGACCTACTTGCATATCTTCAGTCCTAAGGATTTAGTAAATTAAAATCGACTTACAAGATTCACTAATGACTCCGATCCATAAAGTGATAATCCTTGTCGTGTGGAAGCTCAATATTCATCTTATAAATATCATGTTAGTTTGGCGGGACAACTTCCTTTAATATCTAAGATATCACCAATCACATCAGATTTTCTTAGTTTAACAATATTCCATATGTTAATCGACAACGTACTAATTTAGAATAAAAAAAATAAATATTCACGGATTGAAATATGCAAATTTAGACACAATTTTATTAAAATAACCACAACCACGTATCACTTATCATTAATAAAAATTGTCTTAATATCCCTTATCCAAATACTAAATAATCAAAATGCCTGATAATCTAGTTGACGAATCACGCCTCAAGATACGACGATCTACTTAGCTGACATGGCATAGATTTCATAATTCCAACTAGCTTGATCTATTCGATTATGAGATACTTAATTTCAAAAATCAGAAATGAAGTTCTTGAATATCTATGATGAATGTTTGTTCGTATATATCTAATATCTTGACACACTATATCTCATAAGGTGTGTTCTTGTAACCATGACATCTTTTCTATTTGCTATTTGAACATAATTTCTTTCTAAAAAAAAGAACTGCTTAATATTCCACAAAAGAAAAAGTATTTTTTTTTTAGAGTATAACTAATCAATTATTAAAATGAAATCGACCATGAAGATCAATTCCTTTTTTGTGGGAGCGTCTTGAATACATCCCTAATTCTGAGCTTCATAGTTTACTCCTACCAAGAAACATGTCAGGTACAGGGCATCCCGATGGATAAAAAAGGTGATACAGTTACTCATTTCAAATCTGTAAAATCAGAATTTCGATCAATCCACACAAAGCACAAGGGATATGCCGCAATACTAAGGTCTTCTAATTCGTTAAGAGGTTTATCTAAAAGATTCACAATATAACTAGGAAGACGTTTCAAATACCAACTATTGACAACAATCATCTTTCGCAGCTTCCAAAAGTGTAAAATCTTCTATTCTATATAATTTATAATTCAACATGCTCTAGTTGAGCACAACTAGTCCACATGTCATCATCAAATTGAAATCAAACCATGACTAGTAATTGAGTGTCATCTCAATTTGATTTAGCATCCGTGTACACAAACAACCCCATGCTTTTAAAATCCGTAAACAATGAATATTCTCTTAATAATGTTTGTCATCTCATGAACTCCAAGTTCATTGGTTTACTCTAATTGCATAATAAATTGTCACAATATATATCCTTATATTTTTCTATGGACAAATCCATAATCTAAGAAGAATTCCAAATCCAAACATATTCCATTAAAAATATTAATATTACCTATAATTATCTAATAACTTTTGACTAAATACCAATGTTGTCAAATCATCTTGCATTCATGTATGATACAACTATTTCTTTACACAATATGATGTACATAATGAATCTTTTAGTCCAACTTAAGAATTCATTCATGTCTTATCTTATCAAAAGATATGTATCCATTGAGACTTTCTAAATGGTATGTCAAATTGTGTTAGATTTATATACCGGCAATATGTTTTATAAGAATAAAACATATTATTTCAAGTTGTAACATTAATCTTTCCTAATCTTTCAGTGAAGGAAACCTGAACATAATACACCACTAGCTATTAGGAATACTGCGATAGTATCTTTTATTTAACATAAACCATAAAGATTATTCTCCCTAGATGCTTGCAATAATCCATTCTTGGATTCTTGCCGCTCGTACACTTCATAAAGATTATATGAATTCATAAACTCCTTTGATTACTCTTCATCCTCGCAATAGTATTCATCAAAGGAAGAGTTTTAAATTCTATTGTCATATTTCATCTATATGAACACTAGTATGATAATCAATCATCTTTATATAATTAATGCGCATAGAAAGAATATTTAATCACAATCAATTGCTTGAGTATGATTAAAATTCTAACCATAATACATGCATCAAATATGTGTAGCAACATTGCCCCTTAATGAGTTTGAAACCAGAACCCGAAACCACTTTGGGTTTTTCTTCTCATTAAAAGAAACTAATTTTAATAACTTATAGTCGAAACCTTTAAGTATAAACAATCAATCAAGTTTTAAATTGATTATCTTTGTGGACAACATCTTAACATTCATAGTTTGAGTCATTTATCAAATTCAAAATTCAACAATGCATATTAATGGTTTCATCATGATACCAAATTCAAAATTCAATAATGCATCTTTAACAGGTTCACCATGATCATGTGACTCATATTCCTCAATATTGATATAACATTTATCAATCAAGTATTTGAGGTAACTTTACGGATCTATGAACGAAAATTATATCATTATAAGGTTTAACATTTAAAGCCTCGATATGATATTCACTAGTGTATTTAAGAAGGTTATGTATTTTGTATTTATCTCTTTAAGATATAAACAACGCTCCCACTTGCCTTTTGTAATTAAAGACTCTTCTATAATTACTTAGCATGCAGAGTAGCAATTACAAGATACATTGACAGTTCCTGAGTTTAGTTTGTTAATATCATTCTTCATAAGACTTTTAACAAATTTAGATGTCTTATTAACCTTCTAGGTTGGAGTTATATTGAGTATATTCAAGACATACTCAATTTCAAACCTTGACAGATTTTGGAGGTAAAATATTTAAGTTATCAAAATCAAATAATTTCAAAGAATTTGATTCAACACTTTAGACATACATAAATTGTGGTTTCTAAGAGTAATTTTTTAAAATTGTAGACATTATCAACAATCTTTTAGAAAACTTAATACTTTTTAGGTCACATACTGTTATCATTTGTGTCCAAACCAAATTGAATAGATAATAGTTAAAAAACCTATTTGCATGCTATAATGTATACGGCTTTTACTATTTCAAGACTCTATCCATGGTTAACATACAATTTTTTGCCTTTGAATAAATTCAAGGACTTTTGTTCTGACATACCAGAGGATATAATACATTATGTTATAAAAGTCTTTCAACCATTTAAAGGACATCATGTTTTATTAATTTACATTAAACATAAACATATTTAACTAAAGATAACTCTGAACGCCAACTCTGACTTCAAGTAAAAATTTCCAAGTTAATCTAGATTACGTCATTATTTGGGACATTCCAGAGACACATAAACTTTTACTAGAAGTAGTAATATCAATTAAGATTAACTTCATTATTTTGGACATTTCCAAAAACAACAAAACATTTACTTGAAGTAGTCTTAATTTCATATCTCGACATAATTGTTTCTTACCTTACGTCAAGAGAACTTTAATCATATGTTATTGTCATTGTTTTGTACCTTGCACACAATAAAAATTCTCACCACTTGTCATGCACAACATCAAACCATGTAATCAAACAAACACCGACGTTCGTTTGTTTATATGGACAATATGATAGTGGTCACAGATAATACATTACAAGTAGATATTGAACCCCTTTGTTTGTAAAGTAAGAAATAGTGCAAAACTAACCTTTAAAAACAAGAGTGTCTATAAGTTGCGAAAATTATATATTATCTCAAAAAACAAGAAAATAATCTAGGATTACTTACCCAAGATAAAGAACCTTTGTAAGCTCCCACTGAAAATCGATAGCATCACATGAATGTCTTGTTCAGAAATAATCGGATGCTCTACTGGATTAGACACCAATGCAAGTGTTCCATAACCATTGAAAACAAATATTGAACTATTTATTTCCAACTCTATTGAAATCTAAATTAGTAATCATTTCTTGGATTTCAAAAGTTACTACTATGCATAATAGGACTATCTATCAATGCTGATTGATTAACTTTGAAAAAAATGGGCATTTAAATTCCTCCTTAAATTGGATTAAGACAATAACTATATATAATATCCTAGTTTGCCTTTACCATTTTTGCGGTAAATAAATGGTATTTTTCTAATCAATAACTCATAAACATCTTACATTAAGAAGTTTACCATTGATAACTTTAAAGAACATATTCCTCTATTATCTAATGTCTTTATAACTTTCAAAAAATATTCACCATGAAATCTATATAAAATTATAAGTCCATGTCAATAGTACTTAAGCTTTTTAAGCTTGCGATGATTTAGATTACATTATGACTATTTCCTACTTCCTATTATAACTTTCCCAGGATCAAAAAGATAATTAGGAAAGAGTCTCCATGTTCTTTACAAAGAAAAAGATCTCGGTTATGACTTCTTGGATAAAGAAACAAACCATTGTTTACGTTTTATCGTTGCATTAATACAATTACTAGAATCACAAAATCCAATTTAGTATTATCGATAATACTCCTTGAAGAAAAAATTAACTACCCCTTATTCAAAATAAACAATTAATTTCTTAAGTTAGGACCCAACTTGACCTACCACCACCACATCAGTTTTGATCTGCTAGGGATGGTGTATTCAAAAGGATAATCAACGATTGATCGTTCACAACACCACTATTGCAACTCCATAAACCATATGGGACTTACATATTATTACAAAATAACAGTGAAGCATGTTTCCACCATCTATGCCGCGTGTTAATAAGGTCTAACCACAACAACGCGAAAGTCCGTCTCCAATCAAAAAACTGTGTTTATGTACACTCACCGTCTCAATCACGAAAAAATGATAATCACCTTGGAGATTGGCAATCCACACACACAACGACTCACGCATAGTAAAGAGCCAAAAAAATCACAAGTGTTCTTTACAAATTCGGATGGCAAACAACTTAGTTGAAAAACGGGGGTTTTTATATGACGTGTCAAATATGGTTACGAAGAAAGCAAGCATACACCTTACGTATCATAGATTTTAATAAAAACTTAATCTCAATATAAGTTAATATTACGTATCACCTAATATCAACGTATCAAATACATAAATAGTGAGTACCTTAAAATTGACGATACAACATATCTTAAATATAAAGATTTCTTTTAAATCGCGGGAAAAGATTAAAGATTGATTAAAATCATACAAACCCTAGACCATTCGCACTTCCTACATAGTTTTTTACAAGGTAAGGAAACTAAACTTAATCAAGGTATTAAAGGGTAATTGTGTCTACAAGACCAAAGTCTTGATGAGGTCTCCTCCTTATTGTCCTGCAACTATATAGTACATTTGCAAATTACGTCATTAATAAAATAAAATTTATTAATTTAAAGAATACATTACAAACTATAAAGATTCTAGAACTGCATGAAATATTTTATAACGGCAAGTAAGCCGAATCACTTTTGACCTTCCTTGCATTAATAGTCCATAAAAATCTTATTTCGATAAATCATTAGGTCATATATATATTAGTTTTTCCCGAAACCATTTTATTTTCTCACAAGTCCAAACTTAAAATAAACATATAAACATCAACTAAACTAAATAACATTTATTTAACTCACTTACAATCAAGTCATGCAAATATCAAATAAAGATCCAAATTAATCTAATAATTAAAACATGGATATATTCAGAAAAAGCTCTTCCTTCGTCCAATGACTCCGACTACATCTATCGATATAATCGATTGCGTAAGCCTTATATAAATATATATATCACATAGCACATAAAATTTAATACAACTTTTAGGCCCCGATTAAGACATAGCTAAGGTCTTCCTTAGCTTTTAAAGTCCGTAGATCCGAAACACATACATTTAATGTCTATGTTTTTAAATTCTGATCATATATTTGCATAAATCTTAACAAATAACATGATTTATATCCCATATATCCCTCCATGAAAAATTGCATGTATTTAAACATAGAGCGCCGAATATAACATTTAATTATAAACATAAAACCCGAACAAGTGTAACAACAAACACATCAAGTTTTATTTATAAAATTTTAATAATAAACCTAGAATTCGTCTGAATTAATTTTATAAACCAATAAAAAATTGAATCTCGATGTCACAAAGATCGAATCTTTATGCATAAACTCCCAAGGGCTTTAAAAAATAATCCAGAACCCTAATTAAATTGTCCCATTTTATTCCTTGTAACTACAAATTCCATAATACTATGGCACGAGATGCCAACTTTGGTTTTACATCTATTTTAACCATTAAATATATCAGAGTAACGCAACCGAAAACATAAAACAAACGTATAAATATGTAATTAACTAAAGGATCAAGAAGTGTGGTACCATTTAGGCAAAAATGAAACGCCCTTCCCTTGAATAATACGCTGTGGTATAAATAGAATACCAACCACCAAACTAATAAAGTTTATCAAAGTAGATAACCTCTTATGGTGTGCATACACTACACGTCCAAGAACTTTTAAATCTAGTCTTTTCTTCAAACGAGTAAAACAAATCGAACACTATGTTTCTTATATTTGGTTCTTATCTGTCAAAAACGATCGAACCCGCATTTAATATTACTTAAACCCGAATGACAACCACCACAAGGAAGAAAAGATATATCATGCCATTTGCATGACAAGTATACGAATGAATAATCTTAACATAGCATACAGTTGCTGTTCTTTTGTGTTTTGTTAAAATATGGAGGAACAGAATAAGGATGTTGTAGCTTTTCATTCTATCGTCAGACGTTTGACCTTTAGGGATATGTATATCATATATATTGTTTGTGTAATTATATAAGAAACCCTAAAGTGTTTATAAAGCATCCTAAACTTGTTCTTCAAGTTAGACTAAAACACCTCCTTAAGTTTCATAAATCAACACTCTCCTCCCTTGTTCTTCCCTTGGTTCGACCA
The DNA here is from genome assembly GCA_026074375.1 of Tanacetum coccineum. Lineage (NCBI taxonomy): Eukaryota > Viridiplantae > Streptophyta > Magnoliopsida > Asterales > Asteraceae > Tanacetum > Tanacetum coccineum. Next base: position 27,596 of record BQNB010035436.1, on the reverse strand, counting down.
GGTGCCCAACAACACCCATGGTTTGGTTTTCTTACCTACAAGTCACCCTCACTGTTAATTATCAATTAAATTAGTAGTTCTAACGTGTAACGTTATAAATTAAATACCGTTAAATTATTTCATAAAACATATTATATAAATAAGTATATATCAATAAATAATAATTGCATTAATAAACGTATCCTCTGTGTATACGTGTGTGCCCCCATAGGCTCACATATTTCTAGCCGTATATTTATTTATGATATGGACATATCCTAACAAATAGCAGTGTTTAGGTCTGCTTTCATCCTATTAGAGAGGTCCCTTGCCCTTTTGTCCTTCTATCAGTTCATCTTTTCCTTTCTATAAGGTCAGCTTGCCTATGTCCCACAACATAAAAATCGGGCATCATGTTAATCAAATATATATAACCAATCTATATATTGTACCAAATACATTGGAAAATAAAAATATAATTTTGGGATAAAAAATCACTTAACGAAAGATCCCCTATGAGTATTTACTGATGATTGGCATCTATGAACACCTAAATTATATATTTTTGGATCCTTATTAATACTTGCACAGTTGCACCTACCCATCAAAGCATTGAGTTCACAAAGAAATATGTGATAAAAGCCTAAGAAGCCTAATAAGTACCCAGAAAAGGATCTTTTTTTAATACAAAGTAAACTTGCAAGTTTTATTATTATAACAACTAACATATATGCTGGCTACAATTACATGTTCACCTGTTAAAACATATTAGTTACTCAAATCATAACATCATACAGTCCAGACCGAATATGCAACAATTGTTTTCATAACATCATACAGTCCTAACGAAATATGCAAACGTAAATAATGTGAAGAAGGTTTTTGTAAACAACTTGGATAATTTTATGAAAATGCCAGTAATTGGAGATAAATTTTGACACTAAAAAGGATATGGAATCGAATTAAAATGATAACGAACAAATAGGCTTTGTGGTTGCCTAAGTAACATAGCTCTGTTAGTAACTATATGTTATAACTTTAAACATACTGTATGAATTTTTTGTCTTGAGTAACAGTCAATGAGTAGTATCATGAAAACATAAGGGTTTTCAAAGTCGGATTGGTTTATATTTGGGGTGCAATTATTACTCACTTGTATGATTAAAGTTTAACTTTTACTTTGTTAATATCACTTTTGTTGTGCTTGTTTTTGACAAATTAAATACTATCTAAAATAAAGTACAGTAGATGGAAGCAGTTTCTTAGCCATATAAGTTCACAATTCAAATGAAAAAACAAAATTTCTTTGTAAAACAAAGTTAATTGTTGATTGTTGTGTAATATTAAATCCCTCCATTTAGCTCTAATGACCAACAAAAATAATATAATGTTAATACCTTCTTCTCAAGCTCCTTGACACCGTTTTGTACATCGTGACAGCTTTCTTCAGCAAACCCATAGAAATAAGCACAACATTATTTAAATTGCGCTAAACTGAATTATCATATTTACCAGATACTTTTCATATCAAGCAACCAAATGAGGTAAAGCATCGCTTTTCTGATCCGTGATGTTAAAATATCAGAATAGTGTGTTAGCTTATTTAATCCATTTTGTAGCAAAGTGTTATGACAATATTTTTTATCGTGTTATTCTTAATCTAAGGTCTGAGAACCAAATCACTTGATTTATCACAATCTCAAACAAATGGCCCTGTTATCTCAGACTAACCTGTGTTGAACAGGTTTTCTAAAGTCTTGGATAGGAAGGAGTGCACCATCTTTATATTCCTTAACATTTGTATTTTAAGTTTCTAAGAAGGTGCACAAGTTCTACATCTTCCGATGTGGACTGTTATAGAACCTGCACATAATAAGCATTAAAAAATAAGGTTGATCATTTCAATCTCTCCGTTAATTTAAAGCTAAACTTTCAGTGCAGGACCATAATATGCCTACGGAAATCTATTAATGAGACTTTATCGAATAGATAAATGACAGAATTTTAAAAAGGTGCATCATGAAAATAACATGCAAGGCTACCCAAACAACATGTACATGATCACTGGTCTGTTGCAGTGGATCCTGCTTCTGCAAGAATTTAGTTATAAATGTAGGTAGTGTAAGCATAACAAAAGTAGGAATGTTATCAATCTCCCAAATAGGTGGTTTATATCAGTAAAATAAAAAGTCAACTGTGGACTGTTATCGTACCTTTTTTTATCGTCACCAGCCCCACACTAATAATAAGGGAGTAATTGCCTTTCTACAAATCGTGTTGCCTCTTGTGGGATCGAAATTTGGAGTGCCAAAACCAACAACGTAAAAAACTATGACCATAACAGCTGCAAAAACCAAAACATAAATTAAGCCACTAAATACACAACCATTTACTACTTTAAACAAAACATACTGACGTACGCATCTTATGAAACAATTTTCATAATAGTTTATAAAACGTATACTAATTTGATTTCTTCAATCAACTCAGCAGCAGAACTTTTGGCTTTTAAATAGCCATTACGAATGTAAATAATAGTGACTTTAGTCCAAAAAAACTCCTATAATCTTGTACTATAAAAAAGGTACTCCACTTATTAAAGTAGTTGCATAAAAGTAGACTTCGTTTAAGCCATATCTAAACCATTGTTTCTTTGTGTATTATGTATAAACTTAAAATGGTGTTAATAATTAATCAAAGATTACACATTCTTTTTATTACAGTTAATTTCAACTTGGACTATAATACACTAATAATGGCCTATATAATAATAATAATAATAATAATAATAATAATACATGAATAATATACGACTAATTACAAAAAGGTGATAAAAACAACTTACAAACTAAACTTGTTCGTGTAACTTGCATTAAGTTTTGCAACATAATGAACACTTTGGATTCTCCGACATCTGCATTCAAACAAAGCCAGAAAAAAGTCTTAAATCTATATATATGAAAATTGCAGATGTGATTTGCCTATAAACTATTGCAAAGTTTTACATATTGACCAAAATTTTCACAATGACCAAAATATTTTGAGTAGTTTCTTAAACTGCTTTGATGCCCATCTTAACCAATATACTTTAATAAGCTATCTGCAAAAACAACAAATTGGCTTTCAAAACTTCTTGAGCAAAATTACCTAAATGGTATAAGATCACATATGCTTCGTAAATAATTCCCTTATAAACTACGAATGCATATAGAAGGATGTAAAAATTACCTGAAAGATCGACTCACTAGAAATCCATCAAAACAAAGTGACTGAAAACTTTCCCTGTGCAGTCAAGTGGCATCTGGTAATTGAAAATTTACTACTGAATGTCAAACAATTAACCGATCTATTAAAGAAAGTATATATTCAAACATGCTCTAAAATGTTACTTTAACACTATACACATCAATATCACAGAGATTACCAATTTCACCCATGGGTCAAACATGTATCTTGGTCCAGGGCCTCAATCGCCACATTTTTTCGGGAATTTGTTTTCCACCGTCTCCTGATATTACTTGTTTCAAGCCCAAGATGGAGAAAATTAGATAACTAGATGGATAACATTATAAACAATGTCAAAACCTTGTGGATTAGGGCTGTCTGTGTATATGATCTACAATATCAGAGTGCTCATAGCTACATATACCTTATGTATATTCGTTTAAGAAACAAAAGAAGATGAAATAAGACAAGTGATGATCTGTGCATATGATAGACCAATTTATAGTGTGTGGATTAGATTAAAAAGTTGATTCAAATTTTAAAAGTTTTGGTGGCTAACAAAAAACGATTTGTGCATTCAAAATGATTTTTTGAAAATCATTGTGATAAATGCTTATGGTTATATATTTAATTTTTTTCAAGGTTTCCTAAATAATATGAACAAAATATCAAAAGTGGTGCGCATTATCATCTGATTTTAAAATCCAACCTTCATGAACCTCGCCCGTCCTCGAGTAAACTCATCAAAAACCTTAAGTTGTGTAACAACTTGATTCATAACCTAATATCGCAACTCATCAAATAAGAACTGTCTTGATATTAAATTATGAGTTGTTACAAAGCTCAACGTTTTTGAAGAATCGGCTCGACTTCGGGTTTATTTAAAATATAACTATTAAACCAACCATATAATAACATTAAAAGGTTCTAAATGCATTCCAGAAAGCTTATTACCCAAACATTAACTAGTGCTTCCATCGATAACTTGCTTAACGAACAAGTGTGGATAATTAGTTTTCATTAAATCCTCAAGACCTCACGTCGTGTTCCAACAGACTGTTACTATCGGAATCCTACTATGCTTCAACCATTTAATCCTCACGATCCATATTCCTCAACAAATCCTCAACAAACGGAAGATAATTAATGTATCTACATAAAATATCTTCCAATGGCACGTGCATATTTGTATTTGCCAAATACTTCTTTAGATTTGACATATGGAATGTGTCGTGAACACTACTTAACTTGCCCTTATTTCCAAAATGTACTACACCTTTCCACGGTGACGTTTTCAATAACACTTATTATTAACTTCAAACTCTATTGGCTCTCGCCTTTTGTTAGCATAGCTCTTTTGACGATCTCTAGCCGCTTTGAGCCTTTCCTTAATCAATCAATAGTTTTTTCACCATTTCCGGACCAATCAGTTGATTCTCTCCGACTTCAGCCCAAAAGACATGTGACCTACATTTCCTTCCATACAACGCTTCAAATGGAGCACATCAAACACCCGAATGATAACTATTATTGTAGAAAACTCAGTTAAGGGTAGATGAGTATCCTAACTACCACCAAAAATCAATCACGCACGCTCTCAACATATCCTTCAAAGTCTGAATGGTACGCTCACTTTGTCTTTCCATTTGAGGATGATAAGTCGTAAACGGCATGCTTATCCGAGTTCCAATGCCTTCTGCAATGTCTACCAAAACCGCGAAGTAAATCTTCCCCCACGATCTGAGATTATCAACACATGAAGCCCATGCCTTGCTACTATCTCATCAATATATCGCCTTGGTAACCTCCTCATCTTATAATCTTCATGTATAACCAGAAAAATAGGTTGACTTAGTCAGTCTATCGACTATCACCTAAATCGTATCATATCTACCACTTGACCTCAGCAACTTAGAGAGAAAATCCATGGTGGTTTTTGTCATATTTCTACTCAGATATCTCTGGTTGATGAAGCAAACCCGATGGTCTCTTAATATTCAGCCTTCACCTTCGAGCAAGTCAAAACACTTACTAACATAGGTAGTTATATCCTTCTTCATACCTGGTCACCAATAAATGTTTCCAAATCTTAAGAGTAAAGACCACTGCACCCAACCCTAAACCATGCGTGGTATAGTTCTTCTCGTGTATCTTTAATTTCCGCGAGGCATACATAATCACCTTGTCTCTTTGTAGGAACACACATCCCAATCCTTGATTTCGACGCATCACAGTAACTATAAATCTTCGGTTCCATTAGGCAATGACAATTTTGGTGCGTTACAAAAATTGTCTTTCAAAGTATAAAAAGCTTCCTCGTGTTCCACGCCCTATTAGTACTTTCGATTCTTCTGCCTCAGTGAAGTAAAGGGTTTAGTAATCTAAAAAAATTACGATGAACGTCGATAGTAACCAGCCAATCCTAGAATGACCGTATCTCTAACGGTGTCTTAGGGCTTTTCCAATTCTTGCCTACCTCAATCTTGCTTGGGTGGGCACATAAATACGAATGCTGACAACCGACATGCTGAGAAAAATTACTTCTGAAACCAAAATTCGCAACTATAAAACTTGGCAAACAACCTCACGTTCTTAGCAGTTTCCCAAAACTAATCTCAAATGAACCGTCTGATCCTCCTTTCTTAACGAACAACACAGGCACTCCCAGGGGGAGCGGAGAGTGCGCCTTGGTCGAATAAAACGTATATCGAACGAATTCAAAGGGTTACGTATTATCTAATAAGGTAGTAAACGAATATCGAATCAAAGGCTAGGAAACATATAAGGGATTTCACAGGTGAAAAGAGCTAATCAATTGTCATGAGAATCCTTTAAAGAAAGGGTAGAATATATGTTCCGATAGAAAACGTAAACGAAAGAATAAACAAGCATACCACAAAATAAAACGAGCACATATCGAATAATGATATGTATCAAAATTGATAATTTAAAGAGATATAATTCTTATACCAATAATCGACTTTATCCGAAAGAACCAACTAAACATATTTTTTTAACAATCATTTTAAAACAACAAGGAAAATCATTTAAATATAAAAAAATCTTTTAGATATAACAATCATCTTAAATATAATCTTTATAAAATTTATCTTAAACATGGTTGTCATAAAAAAATATCCAGAAACAGTTATTTAACGGTGTATCACATCTTACCATTATGAATCATTTTAAACCTACTTTTCAAAAAAAAATCATCAAGCATATTAAAAATAGTTCCCGTCTTATAAAGATCATTTAAAACATAGTATTGACAGTCAACCGGTGTCACATCATTTCATAAAAATCATTGTAAACATGATTTTTCCTAAAAATGAAGAGACATTTACATAAAAGTGGCATCGTAATAAATTTAATCAAAACTGTTCTCCTAAACATCTTCAAGACATATTTCAAAATTATTTTCATACTTCATTATCATGATAAAATATGTACTCAAACAAAGGACACCGTACATCAAAAGGGTTGCAAAATACGTAAGGACTCTAAACACAAATCTATGTTTGAAGGCGAAAGAAAGTACAAGGAACCATATAATCAGGATAACAGTCAAACGAACATGTACAAGTGAAATTCATGCGAGGACATTATGTACCCCACGAAGAACGTAGGGACGCATCCATACTAATAATCAAGAGGAATAGAGAAGCATCGTGAGAGCGCGGAGAGCGTCGCACGAGCGCGAGGCGCGCGAGTGCGAGCACGCAAAACCAAAGAATATAAATGACGAAGGGAGTAAATTATCTGTACAAACTTGTTACGAACAAATAGAGTTTTGAAAGAAAAATCTAATATTCATACGAGTAATCAATCCAAGGAAAGAACCAATGAAATGTACCAATATCCAAATAAGCAGATCCGAACCACCAATATATATCAAGACGCTGAAAGGGAAAGATAGATCATCCGTACCGACATGGTACGAACAAGGAATGCTAAATGAATAATCGAGCAACTGAACAACTTAATAATCATAATAGTAATAATAGATATCTAAGATATTCATAATAGTTAGGTAGAGAGGAAACTTGTTGACTACGCAACTAAGCCTAACAAAATCGCTCATTAGATAAGAGAGGAATTCTCTAACTATACATCTATCCTTAGTATGAATGCACATATCATAACATCTTACACTACCACCTTACAAACAAAAACCGATCAATGCAATCATGGTCACAAGTCTACGTGTGTGATGCCTTTATAATTATGTTTGCCACCCATAAAATAAGTGCAATCCTTATCAACACTTGTACTTACTTCCAAGAACTCAGCACACATCTCAATGACTACACACAAATATACACATATACCACATAGCAATTACACGACCCCAATATAACATAAACACGACGTTCTATTAAAGCAATATTTACTTATATAAAGATATATAAAAATGAAATCATCGATAATAGCAATGTGTCAAGGTAAAAGACGATTTTAACTTATGTTGGGCCTCTCTTGGGTTTGACTTTGCTTTTGCAAGAGTCACTCGACTTCGCGGGTCCATGCCTACTACGAGCATCTGATAGGCGATCTGAGTCGGCCATCTACCCCGACTCTTCTAACTATCCTTCCTTCATCGGTTCCATAAGAGGCTCATTCTCAATTGGCTCCTCTTTTGGATCTTTTGACATCAAGAAGCCTGTAGGTTGAATTAAAACTCAGAGAAAAGTAAGAAAACAAAATGCCTAGATAGCTAAACACATAGATCCTATTATGCAGCTATATGAAGGAATCTTAGGTTATAGTCTAGGCTCAACCACCTACTTCTCTATAACCAACGGCTTTTATACCAATCTGTTACACCCCGCCAAGGCGGAAACACGAGGCGTAACAAGAATGGATATCATCACAACACAATGGTGTTTATATAGAGAACTACAATGCATAAAAGAAACCAAGGTATAAACACAAGGTGTCATGAAAATACCCAAACAAACATAAAAGATAAACGGCGTCTTGTATTGAAGCAAAAGGGGTTCACGTTAATACCAAGACATGCAAAACATTCAAAATAAACCTAAGCAGTTCAAATCAACAACATTCAATATTCATTCATGCATGAAATAAACTAGGAGATTAAACTCCGCAAGCACCTATGGTCTCTCTAAGCCAGTCCGCCTCTTATTCTTAAGATCCTCATGATGCTCACTTAAAAATGATGCTTATAAACGTCAACACAACGGTTGGTGAGAGTCATAGGTTTACGACACACAATTCAAACTTTCAATCAATTACTGTGATTAATAAAGACAAGGTAGGACAATTATGAACTATCATGAACTTATGCTAACATGCAATCCAAATCATCATATCAACAAACCAAATACTGGGTAGGCGTACCCATCCGATCCATTCCAATACTGGGTAGGCGTACCCATCCGATCCATTCCAAAACTGAGTAGGCGTACTCATCCGATCCATTCCAAAACTGAGTAGGCGTACTCATCCGATCCATTCAACAACACTTGACATGCCAAATATAGAACATGCAAGTAAATCACAATCAACATGTAACATCAAGTCATGTAACAGTCACACAATGTCCATACTCAAATTAAAACACATAATCACAGCAATTTAAAACATTTCAAAACCATTTGCATCATTTCCATCCCAATTTAAAAGCAATGTAAAAAGAGGGACTATGAAACTCACCTGATGCACAAATACCTCACAATATCCTTGCAATCAACTAAACACAAATAAAACCCATGTTACACGCGATTAGGCTAAAGGCCCAAGATGATGTAACAATCAATTGATAGACTACTAAGTTTATATTATGATTATAAACCCTTTACCATACTCCCTATATCTCACTTTTACTCTAAATACCTTTAATTATTAATTCTTGTTTTCTAGTTTTCGACATAATTTTGTTGTCACTTTATGACCACAAATAAAATACTAAATCATCAAATTGGCCTTTCCCCTTTCATTTCCTATCTTCCTAATGGGTTATGAACTACTGTGATTTAAAAAAAAATAACATCGAGTCTAGCTATTTTATAAAAATTCAACATCACAAAGTACCCAGAATTTAACCTGATTCGACTATCAAAAAGTTTAGCTTGAGCAGACCCATTTAAACATTTGGGAAAATTCTACAAAAATTCTAAAAAATCATAAACATCATGAAATTGCTACAGTAGAAATCCCATCAATTAAAAAGACATTTTGCTATGGGTTTTGACCTCACAAACACAACGCAAAACCTGCCTTGAAAACTCAATTTTAACAAGGAATCTTGTTTGATTAATTTGACTGACTTCACTCACTTTTAATTCATGAAACCCTCCAAGTTGGAATAACACTCTGTAGAAAATTATAGCCTCAAACAAAGCTATTCGTATACCAAGTTATGACTTCTCGCAAGATATTTATAAAATCTGCCAGAATTCAATCCAAATTTAACACAATTTAACCCAATAAACCCATACCCATATGCTAGTTAGTATCCCCTAATCAATAACATATGATTATTACTTCATAATTACAGAACTTTAATGAACCTTAAACCATCAATTAATTGATTACATAATTAAGACAAAGATTATCATAACCTAGATTACTAGAATAACGATTTGACATAGTTTTAGATTTGAGAAAGATGATCTAACCTTGATCTTGAAGCTTTAAGAAAAACTCTAATGGCTGCTAGGGCTTTGGGGAGGGAGTCGACACACAGAAAACAAAATAATACTGACTTTGAGTTTTTTATAACATGTATATATTACACATACACACACAACACATTTATATATAATATATAATATATATTTATATATAATACACATGTATAGTCTAAATAAATACATGGTATATATATATATTATAAATATATATATAAATATATAATGTAGTGGTATATAATATATATATATATATATATATATATATAGATATATAAATATAATATATATATATACATACATATATATTATAATATATATAAATACAAATAAAATATATACATGTATATATAACATATACATGTATATATATCTATATATATAATATATATATAATATATGTGTTGAATGTGTGTGTGATATATATACATGTTATCAAAAACTCCAAGTCAGTTATTATTTTGATTTATGTTTGTCTACACCTCCCCAAAGCCCTAGCAGCCATAGAGTTTTTTTTAAAGCTTCAAGATCAAGGTTAGATCATCTTTCTCAATCCTAAAACTAATTTAAATCTGATCATAATCTAGGTATGATTAATCAATGTCCCCCCACCCCCCCCTTAATTATGTAATCAATTAATTGATGGTTTAAGGTTCATTAAAGTTCTGTAATTATGAAGTAATAATCATATGTTATTGATTAGGGGATACTAACTAGCATATGGTGGTTTAATTGAGGTATTGAAAATGTGTTAAATTTGGGAATTGAAATCTTGGCAAAATTTTTTAACTCATCATGCTAGAGGTCATAACTGGTCATACGAATAGCTCTATTGAGTGCTAAAATTATCTACAGAGAAGTCTACTTTCCAACCTTAGTGGTTTCATGAATTAAAAGTGAGTGGAAGTCAGTCAAATTAATCAAACAAGATTCCTTGTTAAAATTGAGTTTTCAAGGCAGGTTTTGCGTTGTGTTTGTGAGGTCAAAAACCATATCAAAATGTCTTTTTAATTGATGGGATTTCTACTGTAGGCAATTCATTATTTATGATTTTTTAGAATTTTTGTAGAATTTTCCCAAATGTTTAAATGGGTCTGCTCAAGCTAAACTTTTTGATAGTCGAATCAGGTCAAATTCTGGGTACTTTGTGATGTTGAATTTTTATAAAATAGCTAGACTCGATGTTTATTTTTTTTTTAAATCACAGTAGTTCATAACCCATTAGGAAGATAGGAAATGAAAGGGGAAAGGCCAATTTGATGATTTAGTATTTTATTTGTGATCATAAAGTGACTACAAAATTTTCAAAAACTAGAAAACAAGAATAAATAATTAAAGGTATTTAGAGTAAAAGTGAGATATGAGGAGTATGGTAAAGGGTTTATAAACATAATATAAACAAAGTAGTCTATCAATTGATTGTTACATCATAATGGGCCTTTAGCCTAATCGCGTGTGTAACATGGGGTTATTAAATTTAGGTGTTTAATTTGATTGCAAGGATATTGTGAGGTATTTGTGCATCAGGTGAGTTTCATAGTCCCTCTTTTTTAACATTGCTTTTAAATAGGCTGGAAATGATGCAAATGGTTTTGAAATGTTTTAATTGTTGTGATTATGTTTTTAAATTTGAGTATGGACAGTTGAGTTGACAGTTACATACTTATGTTACATGTTGATTGCGATTTACTTGCATGTTCTATATTTGGCATGTCAAGTGTTGTGGAATGGATCGGATGAGTACGCCTACTCAGTTTTGGAATGGATCGGATGAGTACGCCTAACTCAGTTTTGGAATGACATTGGTACGCCTACCCAAGTATTGGAATGGATCGGATGGGTACGCCTACCCAGTATTTGGGTTGTTGATATGATGATTTGGATTGCATGTTAGCATAAGTTCATGATAGTTCAATAATTGTACTACCCTTTCATTTATTATCACAGTAAATGATTGAAAGTTTTGAATTGTGTGTCAGTAAACCTATGACTCTCACACCCGTTGTGTTGACGTTAAACTCCATCATTTTAATGAGCACATGAGATCTTTAAGAATAAAGGAGTGGCTTAGAGAGACCATAGGGCTGCATGCGAGTTTTCTCCTAGTTTATATTCATCATAATAATATTGAATGTTGTTGATTTGAAACTGCTTAGGTTTAATTTGAATGTGTTTGATGTCTTGGGTATATAACGTGAACCCCTTTTGCTTCAATACAAGACGCCGTTTATCTTTTATGTTTGTTGGGTATTATTCAATACACCTTGTGTTATACCTGTTTCTTTTATGCATTGAATTCTCTATATAAAAACACATTGTGTTGTGCTAAATGATACATTCACCCCTTGTTACGCCTCGTGTTTCCGCCTTGGCGGGGTGTAACAGATGGGTATAAAAGCCGTTGGTTATAGAGAAGTAGGTGGTTGAGCCTAGACTATAACCTAAGATTCCTTCATATAGCTGCATAATAGGATCTATGTGTTTAGCTATCTAGGCATTTTGTTTTCTTACTTTTCTCTGAGTTTTAATTCAACCTACAGGCTTCTTGATGTCAAAAGATCCAAAAGAGGAGCCAATTGAGAATGAGCCCTCGTTATGGTACCGTGAATGGAATGATAGTTAAAGAAGTCGGGTAGCATGGCCGACTCAGATCGCCTATCAGATGCTCGTAGTAGGCATGGACCCGCGGAGTCGAGTGACTCTTGCAAAAGCAAAGTCAAACCCAAGAGAGGCCCAACATAAGTTAAAATCGTCTTTTACCTTGACACATTGCTATTATCGATGATTTCATTTTTATATATCTTTATATAAGTAAATATTGCTTTAATAGAACGTCGTGTTTATGTTATATTGGGGTCGTGTAATTGCTATGTGGTATATGAGTAATATTATGTTGTGTAGTCATTGAGATGTGGGTCCTTTGAATAAGTACACGTGTGAAAGAGGATGCACTTAGTAAAAAAGGGTGGCAAACATAATTATAAAGGCATCACACACTTAGACTTTGACCATGATTGCATTGATCGGTTTTTGTTTTATAGGAGGTTAGTGTATAGATGTTATGATATGTGCATTCATAATAAGGATAGATGTATAGTTAGAGAATTCTTCTCTTATCTAATGAGCGATTTTGTTAGGCTTAGTTGCGTAGTCAACAAGTTTCCTCTCTACCTAACTATTATGAATATCTTAGATATCTATTATTACTATTATGATTATTAAGTTTGTTCATATGCTCGATATTTCATTAGCGATCCTTGTATCGGTACCATGTCGTTACGGATGATCTATCTTTCCCTTTCAGCGTCTTGATATATATTGGTGGTTCGGATCTGCTTATTTGGATATTGGTACATTTCATTGGTTCTTTCCTTGGATTGATTACTCGTATGAATATTAGATTTTTCTTTCAAACTCTATTTGTTCGTAACAAGTTAGTACAGATATTTACTCCCTTCTTCATATATTCTTTGGTTTTCGTATCATGTCATTATATGCTAGTATCGATGCTTCTCTATTCCTCTTGATTATTAGTATGGATGCGTCCCTACGTTCTTCGTGGGGTACATTATGTCCTCGCATGAATTTCACTTGTACGTGTTCGTTTGACTGTTATCCCGATTATATGGTTCCTTGTACTTTCTTCGGCCTTCAAACAATAGATTTGTGTTAGAGTCCTTACGGTATTTTGCAACCCTTTTGATGTTACGGTGTCCTTTGTTTGAGCTACATATTTTTATAATGATAATGAAGTATGAAAATAATTTTGAAATATGTCTTGAAGATATTTAGGAGAACAATGTTTTGAATAAATTATTACGATCCACTTTACGTAAATGACCTCTCATTTTTGAGAAAAAATCATGTTTACAATGATTTTATTTATGAAATGATAGACATCCGGTTGACTGTCAAAACAATGTTTATAAATATACTTGAATAAGACGGAACTAATATTAATATGCTTGATGATATTATTGAAAAGATAAGGTTTTAAAAGAATCTAATGGAAAGAAGTGATAACTCCGATACATAACAGTTTCTGGATATTTTTTATGACAACTAAGTTTAAGATAAATTTAATAAAGAAGTATAATAAAAGATGATTGTTTATATCAAAGATATTTATTATATTAAAATGATTTTTCCATCTGTTATTAAAAATATTGTATAAAAAAACATGTTAGTTGGTATCTTATCGATAAGTCCGATTTTATTGGAGTATATAGAATTATAACCTCTTTAAATTATCAAATCATGATACATATCATAATTCATATGTTGCTCTTTTTATATTATGTGGTAAGGCTGTGTTTATTCTTTCGTTTATGTTTTCTATCGGAACATATATTCTACCCTTTCTTTAAAGGATTCTCATGACAATTGATTAGCCTCTCTTTTCACCTATGAAATCCCTTATATGTTTCCTAGCCTTTGATTCGATATTCGTTTACTACCTTATTAGATAATACGTAACCCTTTGAATTCGTTCGATATACGTTTTATTCGACCAAGTCCAATCTCCTGGGAGTGCCTGTGTTGATCGTTAAGAGAGGAGATCACGAGGTTCATTTGAGATAAAGTTTTTGAACGCATAATGAACGAGATGATTTTGCCAAGTTTTCTAAGTGCGAATTTTGGTTACAAGAAGTACATTTTCTCAGGCATGTGGTTGACAGCAATCGTATTTATGTGCACCCAAGCAAGATTGAGGTAGCGAAGAATTGGAAAGCCCTTAAGACACCGTTAGAGATACGGTCATTCTAGGATTGGCTGGTTACTATCGACGTTCATCGTAATTTTTTTAGATTACTAAACCCTTTACTTCACTGAGGCAGAAGAATCGAAAGTACTAATAGGGCGTGGAACACGAGGAAGCTTTTTATACTTTGAAAGACAATTTTTGTAACGCACCAAAATTGTCATTGCCTAATGGAACCGAAGATTTATAGTTACTGTGATGCGTCGAAATCAAGGATTGGGATGTGTGTTCCTACAAAGAGACAAGGTGATTATGGTATGACTCGCGGAAATTAAAATACCCGAGAATGAACTAAACACGCATGGTTTTTAGGTTGGTTGCATTGTCTTACTCTTAAGATTTGGACCATTTATTTGACCAGGTATGAAGAAAGATAATAACTACCTATGTTAGTAAGTGTTTGACTTGCTCGAAGGTGAAGGCTGAATATTAAGAGACCATCGGGTTTGCTTAATCAACCAGAGATATCTGAGTAGAAATATGACAAAAACCACCATGGATTTTCTCTCTAAGTTGCTGAGGTCAAGTGGTAGATATGATACGATTTGGGTGATAGTCGATAGACTGACTAAGTCAAACTATTTTTCTGGTTACACATGAAGATTATAAGATGAGAAGGTTAGCAAGGCTATATATTGATGAGATAGTAGCAAGGCATGGAGTGCATGTGTTGATCATCTCAGATCATGGTGGAAGATTTACTTCGCGGTTTTGGTAGACATTGCAGAAGGCATTGGGAACACGGCTAAGCATGCGTACGACTTATCATCCTCAAATGGAAAGACAAAGTGAGCATACCATTCAGACTTTGAAGGATATGTTGAGAGCGTGCGTGATTGATTTTTGGTGGTAGTTAGGATACTCATCTACCCTTAACTGAGTTTTCTACAATAATAGTTATCATTCGGGTGTTTGATGTGCTCCATTTGAAGCGTTGTATGGAAGGAAATGTAGGTCACATGTCTTTTGGGCTGAAGTCGGAGAGAATCAACTGATTGGTCCGGAAATGGTGAAAAAACTATTGATTGATTAAGGAAAGGCTCAAAGCGGCTAGAGATCGTCAAAAGAGCTATGCTAACAAAAGGCGAGAGCCAATAGAGTTTGAAGTTAATAATAAGTGTTATTGAAAACGTCACCGTGGAAAGGTGTAGTACATTTTGGAAATAAGGGCAAGTTAAGTAGTGTTCACGACACATTCCATATGTCAAATCTAAAGAAGTATTTGGCAAATACAAATATGCACGTGCCATTGGAAGAAATTAAGTTAGACAAAACTCTTCGTTTGTTGAGGAATATGTTGAGACTATGGATCGTGAGGATTAAATGGTTGAAGCATAGTAGGATTCCGATAGTAACAGTCTGTTGGAACACGACGTGAGGTCTTGAGGATTTAATGAAAACTAAGTATCCACACTTGTTCGTTAAGCAAGTTATCGATGGAAGCACTAGTTAATGTTGGGTACATAAGCTTTCTGGAAGACTTTAGTACACCTTTTAATGTTCTTATGTGGTTTGGTTAAAGTTATATTTTGAATAAACCCGAAGTCGAGCCGATTCTTCAAAAACGTTGAGCTTTGTAACAACTCATAATTTAATATCAAGACAGTTCTTATTTGATGAGTATACGCGATTATTAGGTTATGAATCAAGTTGTTACACAACTTAAGGTTTTTTGAATGAGTTACTAGAGGACGGCGAGTGTTCATGAAGGTTGGATTTTAAAATCAGATGATAATGCGCACCACTTTTGATATTTTGTTCATATTATTTAGGAAACCTTGAAAAAAATTAAATATATAACCATAAGCATTTATCACAATGATTTTCAAAAAATCATTTTGAATGCACAAATCGTTTTTTGTTAGCCACCAAAACTTTTAAAATTTGAATCAACTTTTTAATCTAATCCACACACTATAAATTGGTCTATCATATGCACAGATCATCACTTGTCTTATTTCATCTTCTTTTGTTTCTTAAACGAATATACATAAGGTATATGTAGCTATGAGCACTCTGATATTGTAGATCATATACACAGACAGCCCTAATCCACAAGGTTTTGAACATTGTTTTATAAGGTTCAATCCATCTAGTTAACTAATATTTCTCCATCTAGGGCCTTGAACAAATAACTCATTGAACGTGGAAAACAAATTCCCGAAAAATGTGGCGATTGAGGCCCTGGACCAAGATACATGTTTGACCCATGGGTGAAATTGGTAATCTCTGTGATATTGATGTGTATAGTAGTTTATAATAACATTTTTAGAGCATGTTTGAATATATACTTTCTTTAATAGATTCGGTTTAATTGTTTGACATTCAGTCGTATATTATCAACTTACCAGATGCCTTGATGCAACATGGGAAACAGTTTCAGTCACTTTGTTTGATGGCTTTCTTAGTGAAGTCGATCTTTCAGGTAATTTTTACATCCTTCTATATGCATTCGTAGTTTATAAGGGAATTATTTACGAAGCATATGTGATCTTATACCATTTAGGTAATTTTGCTCAAGAAGTTTTGAAAGCCAATTTGTTGTTTTTGCAGATAGCTTATTAAAGTATATTGGTTAAGATGGGCATCAAAGCAGTTTAAGAAACTACTCAAAATATTTTGGTCATTGTGAAAATTTTGGTCAATATGTAAAACTTTGCAATAGTTTATAGGCAAATCACATCTGTAATTTTCATATATATAGATTTAAGACTTTTTTCTGGCTTTGTTTGAATGCAGATGTCGGAGAATCCAAAGTGTTCATTATGTTGCAAAACTTAATGCAAGTTACACGAACAAGTTTAGTTTGTAAGTTGTTTTATCACCTTTTTGTAATTAGTCCTATTTTATTTCATGTATTATTATTAATATATTATTATTATTATTATTATATAGGCCATTATTAGTGTATTATAGTCCAAGTTGAAATTAACTGTAATAAAAAGAATGTGTAATCTTTGATTAATTATTAACACCATTTTAAGTTTATACATAATACACAAAGAAACAGTGGTTTAGATGTGGCTTAAACGAAGTCTAACTTTTATGCAACAACTTAATAAGTGGAGTTACCTTTTTATAGTACAAAGATTATAGTGAGTATTTTGGACTAAAGTCACTATTATTTACATTCGTAATGGCTATTTAAAAGCCAAAAGTTCTGCTGCTGAGTTGATTAAAGAAATCAAATTAGTATACGTTTTATAAACTATTATGAAAATTGTTTCATAAGATGCGTACGTCAGTATGTTTTGTTTAAAGTAGTAAATGGTTGTGTATTTAGTGGCTTAATTTATGTTTTGGTTTTTGCAGCTGTTATGGTCATAGTTTTTTACGTTGTTGGGGTTTTTTGCCTCCAAATTTCATCCCAACATAGAGGCAACAAACATTTTGTAGACAGGCAATTACTCCCTTATTATTAGTGTGGGGCTGGTGACGATAAAAAAAGGTACGATAACAGTCCACAGTTGACTTTTTATTTTACTGATATAAACCACCTATTTGGGAGATTGATAACATTCCTACTTTTGTTATGCTTACACTACCTACATTTATAACTAAATTCTTGCAGAAGCAGGATCCACTGCAACAGACCAGTGATCATGTACATGTTGTTTGGGTAGCCTTGCATGTTATTTTCATGATGCACCTTTTTAAAATTCTGTCATTTATCTATTCGATAAAGTCTCATTAATAGATTTCCGTAGGCATATTATGGTCCTGCACTGAAAGTTTAGCTTTAAATTAACGGAGAGATTGAAATGATCAACCTTATTTTTTAATGCTTATTATGTGCAGGTTCTATAACAGTCCACATCGGAAGATGTAGAACTTGTGCACCTTCTTAGAAACTTAAAATACAAATGTTAAAGGAATATCAAAGATGGTGCACTCCTTCCTATCCAAGACTTTAGAAAACCTGTTCAACACAGGTTAGTCTGAGATAAACAGGGCCATTTGTTTGAGATTGTGATAAATCAAGTGATTTGGTTCTCAGACCTTAGATTAAGAATAACACGATAAAAAATATTGTCATAACACTTTGCTACAAAATGGATTAAATAAGCTAACACACTATTCTGATATTTTAACATCACGGATCAGAAAAGCGATGCTTTACCTCATTTGGTTGCTTGATATGAAAAGTATCTGGTAAATATGATAATTCAGTTTAGCGCAATTTAAATAATGTTGTGCTTATTTCTATGGGTTTGCTGAAGAAAGCTGTCACGATGTACAAAACGGTGTCAAGGAGCTTGAGAAGAAGGTATTAACATTATATTATTTTTGTTGGTCATTAGAGCTAAATGGAGGGATTTAATATTACACAAAATCAACAATTAACTTTGTTTTACAAAGAAATTTTGTTTTTCATTTGAAGTGACTATATAGCTAGAAACTGCTTCCATCTACTTTACATTATTAGATAGTATTTAATTTGTCAAAAACAAGCAACAAAAGGATAACAAAGTAAAAGTAAACTTTAATCATACCAAGTGAGTAAAAATGCACTCCAATATAACCAACTCCAATGAAAACCCTCTGTTATCATGATCACTCATAGACTGTAACACAAGACAAAAAATTCAACAGTATGTTTAAAGTACTAACATATATTTACAACAGATCTATGTTACTTAAGGCAACCACAAGCCATTTGTTCTTATCATTATAATACTCTTCCAAATCCTTTATAGTGTCAAAATTTAACTCCAATTACTGGCATTATCATAAATTCATCCAAGTTGTAACAAAAACCTTCTTCACATTATTTACGTTTGCATATTTCGTTAGGACTGTATGATGTTATGAAAACAATTGTTGCATATTCGGTCTGGACTGTATGATGTTATGATTTGAGTAACTAATATGTTTTAACAGGTGAACATGTAATTGAAGCCAGCATAATATTTAGTTGTTATATATAATAAAACTGCAAGTATACTTTGTATTAATAAAAGAACCTATTCTGGTAACTTAATTAGTCTTAGGCTTTTATCACATATTTTCTTTGTGAACTCAATGCCTTTGATGGTAGGTGCAAACTGTGCAAGTATAATAAGGATCCCAAAAATATATAATTTAGGTGATCATAGAATGCCAATCATCAGTAAATACTCATAGGGGATCTTTCGTTAAGTGATTTGTTATCCCAAAATTATATTTTTATTTTCCAATGTATTTGGTACAATATATAGATTGGTTATATATATTTGATTAACATGATGCCCGATTTTTATGTTGTGGGACATAGGCAAGCTGACCTTATAGAAAGGAAAAGATGAACTGATAGAAGGACAAAAGGGCAAGGGACCACTCTAATAGGATGAAAGCAGACCTAAACACTGCTATTTGTTAGGATATGTCCATATCATAAATAAATATACGGCTAGAAATATGTGAGCCTATGGGGCACACACGTATACACAGAGGATACGTTTATTAATGCAATTAATATATTTATTGTATATATTAATTATATTAATATGTTTTATGAAATAATTTAAACGGTCTTTAATTATAACGTTACACGTTAGAACTACTAATTAATAGATATTAACAAGTGAGGGACTTGTTGGTAAGAAAACCAAACCCAAAGGTTAGGTAGAGACCGATCGAACCAAGGAAAAAACAAGGGAGGAGAGTGTTGATTTATGAAACTTAAGGAGATGTACTAGTCTAACTTGAAGAACAAGTTTAGAGACTATATAAACACCTTTAGGGTTTCATAAATAATACACAACAATATATATGATATACATATCCCTAAAGGTCAAACGTCTGACGATAGAATGAAAAGCTACAACATCCTTATTCTGTTCCTCCATATATTTAACAAAACACAAAAGAAAAGCACATGTATGCATGTATGTTATTCATACGTATACAAGTCATGCACATGGCATGCAAATTCTTTTTCTTCCCTTGTGTGTTGACATTCGGTAGTAATATTACCATGCGGGTTTCGATCGTATGACGATAAGAACCAAAATAAGAACATCGTGTTCGATTGTTTTATTCGTGAAGAAAAGACTAGCATCTTAACGTATCTTGGTGACGTGTAGTGAAATGCAAACACCAATAGATGTTAATCTACCTTGATACTTTATTAGTTTTGCGTGGTATTCTATTTATACACACGCGTATATTCAAGAAGGTGGTTTCGTTAATTGCTAAAGGTACACACTCTGCTATCCTTCTGTTAATTACATATTCTATACGTGTTTATGTTTTCCGCTGCGTACTCGTGATATATTTAATGGTTAAATAGATGTAAAAGCCCAACAGTGGCATCACGAGCCATCGTATATGAATTTGTAGTTACAAGGAATAAAATTGGACAAATAATTAGGGTTTTGATTATTTATTAAGCCCTTTGGGCGTATTATGCAAAAGAATCGATCTTTGTGCATCTGAGATTCAATTTCTTTTTATTGGTATAAAATTAATTAACCGAATTCTAGGTTTGTATAAAATTTTATAAATAAAACTTGATTTGATTAATTGTTTACTTGATCGGGTTTATGGTTATAAGTTAATTTTAATTCGGCGTCCTATGATAAATACATTCAATTTATCATGGTAGGGCTATATTATATAAATCAGTTAAATTGTTAAAGATTTATGCAATATGATATCAAGAATTAAAAAACATAGACATTAAATTTATGAGGTTTTCGAGTATCCACGACTTAAAAAAGCTAAGGAAGACCTTAGCTATGTCTTAATGGGGCCTAAAAGTTGTATTAAATTTTATGTGCTATGTGATATATATATTTATATAAGGCTTACGCAATCGATTATATCGATAGATGTAGCCGGAGTCATTGGACGAAGGAGCTTTTTATGAATATATACATGTTTTTAATTATTAATAATTTGGATCTTAATTGATAATGCAATGACTTGATTGTTAAGTGAGTTTAAATAAATGTTATTTAGTTTAGTTGATGTTTATATGTTTATTTTAAGTTTGACTTGTGAGAAAATAAAAGGGTTTTTCGGAAAACAAATATAAATATGACTAATGATTATCGAAATAAGATTTATTATGGACTATCTAATGCAAAGGTCAAAAGTAATATCGGCTTACATCCGATATAAAAGGCTTTCATGACTAGACTAGACATTTTAAAGCTTGTAATGTAATTTCTTAAAATTAAAAAATTATTTTTAATAATGGACGTAATTAGCCAAAGAACTAAATATGAAGCAAGGACACGTTCGGGGAAGACTCATCAAGACTTTGGTCTTGTGTAGTACACCATTACCCTATAATACTGATTAAGTTGTATTTTTATGTTTACCTAACTTGTAAACTAAGTAGGGAAGTCGCAATGTCTAGGTTTTGAATGAATTTTAATCATTCTTTAATCATTATCCCCGCATAGAAAAGCCAAAATCTTATATTTAAAGATATTAGAATCGTCAATTTTAAGTCCTCACTATTTATGTATTTGATACGATGATAATAGGTGATACCGTAATAATAACTTAATTGAGAATAAAGTTTTTATTAAAATCTATGATACGAAGATGTATGCATGCTTCTTCGTACATATTTGACACGTCAAATAAAATACCCCTTTTCAACTAAGTTGTTGCCATCCAATTTGTAAAAACACTTGTAGATTGCTCTTTACTATGCGTGAGACGTGTGTAGATTTGCAATCTCAAGGTATTAACCTTTTCCGTAAGATCGGTGAGTGTACATAACACAAGTTTTTGATGGACGACTTAGCGATTTGTTGTGGTTAGACCTATTAACACGCCATAGATGGATGAAACATGCTTACAAGATATTATTTAATTAAAGTAAGTTCCCATATGGTTTAGGAGTTGGCTATAGTTTGTAACTATCAATCGTTGATACCTTCTTTTGAATACACCATCCCTAGCAGATCAACTGATGTGGTGGTGGTATGTCAAGTTGGGTCCTAACCTTAAGAAATTAATTGTTTATTAAGAATAAAACGTGGGAAGTTTATTTTCTTTTTTTTTTTTTTTGTTTTTTTTTTTTGTTTTTTCAAGGAGTATTATCGAAAATACTAAAATTGAATTTTGTGATTCTATTAATAGTATTAATGCAACGATAAAACCGTAAACAATGGTTTGTTTCTTTATCAAAGAAGTCAAACCGAGACTCTTTTCCTTGTAAGGAACATGGAGACTCATTCCTAATATCTTTCTTGC
Source organism: Tanacetum coccineum (assembly GCA_026074375.1). Taxonomy (NCBI): domain Eukaryota; kingdom Viridiplantae; phylum Streptophyta; class Magnoliopsida; order Asterales; family Asteraceae; genus Tanacetum; species Tanacetum coccineum. Next base: position 4,781 of record BQNB010035436.1, on the reverse strand, counting down.
TCCGGAAAGTTATAATAGGAACGTAGGAATTGTCCTAATGTAATCAAACTCATAGCAAGCTTAAAAGTTAAGTATATTGCATGACTTATATTTTCATATAGCTGTCATGGTGAAATATTTGAAGAGATTAAGACATATAGATAACTAGAGAATATGTTCTTAAAGTTATCAAATGGTAACATCTTAATGTAAGATGTTTTATGAGTTCCTTGAATAAGAAAAATACCATATTATAACCGCAAAATGGTAAAGGCAAACTAGGAAATATATCTAGTTATTATTTTTTTTTGGGGTTCCCCTTAATCCCAAAAAAAACTTTGTTTTTTTAAAGGGGCGAGGAAATGTACATGCCCTAATTTTAAAGTTTAATCATAAGCATACTGATAGATAGGTCCCACCACTGCAAAGTATAACTTTTGAAATCCAAGTAAATGTTACTAATTATAGATTCAAATAGAGTAGAAAAAATAGATCACTATTTGTTTTCACTGGTTATGGAACACTTGCAATGTTGTCAAATCCAGTGGGAGCACCCGATTATTCTGAACAAACATTCATGTGATTGCAATCGAATTCAAGTGGGGCTACAAGGTTCTTATCATGGTAGTAACCTAGATTATTTCCTTGTTTAACTTGAGATAATATATAAATTTTCCAACTATGAGAACACTCATGTTTTAAGGATATTGTGCACAATTCCTTACTAAACAAAGTGGTTCACTATCTACTTTAATGCTAATATCTGTGACACTACATTATGGTCCAATAAACATAACGACTGTCGTGTTGTTTGATTACATGGTAGAATGTTGTCCATGCACAAGTGGAGAAATCTTTATTGTTTCAAGAACAACACATGACAATAACAATATGATTAAGGTTTCTCTTGACCGAAGGTAAGAACAATATGTCGAGATAGAAATTAAAGACTACTTCAAGTAAAATGTTTATGTGTTTTTGAATGTCCAAAGTAAAGAATAATCTTTAATTGATATACTACTTCAAGTAAAAGTTTATGTGCTCTTGGAATGTCCCAAATGATATGAAGTAATCTATATTAACTTGAAATTTTTACTGAATCAAGAGTTGGCGTTCAGAGTTAACTTTAGTTAAATATGTTTAGTGTTTAATGTAAATTAAATAACATGAATCATTAAATGTTGATAAGACTTATAACATATAGTAAGTTATATCCTCAGTGCTATGACATGAAACAAAAGTCATGAATTATCAAAGGCAAAATGAAAGTATGTTAACATGAAAGAGTTTCTTGAACTAGTAAAGCCGTATACATTATTGCATGCAAATAGGTTTTTAAATATTATATATTCAATTTGGTTTGACACAATTGATAAGTATGTGACCTAAAAAGTATTAAGTTATCTAAAAGATTGTGATAAAGTCTCACAATAAAATTACTCATAGAATACCACAAATTCATGGTATGTCTAGAGTGTTGAATACAAGATTCTTAAAATGATTTGGATTTTGAATAACTTAAATATTTTACCTCCAAAATCTATCAAGGATTTGAAATTGAGGTATGTCTTGAATAATACTCAATATAACTCCAACCTAGAAGGTTAATAAGACATCTAAATTTGTTAAAAGTCTTATGAAGAATGATATTAACAAACTAAACTCAGGAACTGTCAATGTATCTTGTAATTGCTACTCTGCATGCTAAGTAATTATAGAAGAGTCTTTAATTACAAAAGGCAAGTGGGAGCGTTGTTTAGATCTTAAAGAGATAAAAAATACAAATACATAACCTTCTTAAATACACTAGTGAATATCATATCGAGGCTTTAAATGTTAAACCTTATAATGATATAATTTTCGTTCATAGATCCGTAAAGTTACCTCAAATACTTGATTGATAAATGTTATATCAATATTGAGGAATATGAGTCACATGATCATGGTGAACCTGTTAAAGATGCATTATTGAATTTGAATTTGTGTATCATGATGAAAACCATTAATATTGATCTTGTTTGAATTTTAAATTGATAAATGACTCACACTATGAAGTTAATATGTATTGTCCACAAAGATAATCAATTTAAAACATGATTGATCTTTAACTAAACAGTTAGACTGTGAAGTTAAAATGAGTTTCTTTAAATAGAAGTAAAAACCAAAGTGGTTTGGATCTTGGTTTTCAACCTCATAAGGCCAATGTTGTACACACAATTTGATGCATGTATTATAGAGAATTTTTGAATCATACACAAGCAATTGATTGTGATTAAATATTCTTTCTATGCGCATTAATTATATAAAGATGATTGATTGTCATACTAGTGTTCATATAGATGAAATATGACAATAGAATTTAAAACTCTTCCTTTGATGAATACTATTGCGAGGATGAAGAGTAATCAAAGGAGTTTATGAATTCATATAATCTTTATGAGTGAACGAGCGGCAAGAATCCAAGAATGGAATTATTGCAAGCAGCTAGGGAGAATTAATCTTATGTTTTTGTTAAATAAAGATAATCATCGAGTATTCCTAAAAGCTAGTGGGAGTATTATGTTCAGGTTTCCTTCACCTGAAAGAATTAGATAATTAAATGTTCCAACCTCGAAATAAAATTGTTTATTCTATCAACATATGCGGTAAATAAAACTAAACACAATTTGACATAACCATTTAGAAGCTCAATGGATACTTAACCTTGTGATAAAGATAAGACATGAAGAATATCTTAAGTTGGACTAAAAGATTCATTATGTACATCATATTGTGTAGAGAAATAGTTGTATCATGCATGAATGCAAGATGATTTGACAACATTGGTAATATTATTCAAGAAGTTATTAGATAATTAATAGACTTAAATATTTTAATGGAATAATTTGGATTTGGAATTCTTCAATAATATGGATTTGTCCATAGAAAAATAAAAAGGATAAATATTGTGCCAATTATTAGCAATAAGAGTAAACCAATGAACTTGGAGTATCAATGAGATACAAACATTATTAAGAGAATATTCATTGTTTACGGATTAAAAGGCATGGTTGTTTGTGTACACGGATGCTAAATCAAATTGAGATGACACTCAATACTAGTCATGGTATGATTTCAATTTTGATGATGACCATGTGGACTAGTTGTGCTCAACTGAGAGCATAGTTGCATTATACATTAAAGAATAAGAATACTTTACACTTTTGGAAGCTGCGAAAAAGATGAATGTTTCATAGTTGTATTTGAAACGTCTTCCTATTATATTGTGAATCTTTTATATAAACCTCTTAACAATTAGAAGACCAAGTAAACTGCGTGGTGTTGATTTGATCGAAATACTTATTTTACAGATGAAAAGAGAAACCTGTCATCCCATTATAATCCAAACGGATGCCCTGTACCTACATGTTACTTGGTAGGAGTAAACAGAAGCTCAGAAATTAGGGATGTATTACAAGACGCTCCCAAAAAAGGGAATTGATCTATTCGATTCATAATAATTGATAGTTATACCTCTAAAAAAAATACTTTTTTCTTTTGTGGAATTAAGCAGTATCTTTTTTTAGAAAGAAATTATGTTCAAATAGCAAATAGAAAAGATGTCATGGTTACAAGAACACACCTTATGAGATATAGTGTGTCAAGATATTAGTTCAGACACTACCATAGAAGATATCATTATGTTCGCGAGTGTATTGAACTGGGCGAAATTAATCTTCTTAAAGTTCACACAGATGAAAATCTAGCAGATCCTTTTACGAAGGCTTTATCGAAAAGAAAGCTTACTCAACATGCTAGAAACATGTGACTTTGTTTAGCTAGTAGTTTCATGTAGATCGGTGTTTAGTATTTGGATAAAGGATGTTAAGACAATTTTATTAATGATAATGATACTTGGTATGTAGTTATATTTAATATAAAATGTGTCCTATATTTGCATGTTTAATCCGTGAATAATTTTATTATTCTAAATTAGTCCATTGTCAATCAACAACATGAGAATATTGTTGAACTAAGACAAATCTGAGTGATTGGTGATATTTTTGGATATTAAAGGATGTGTCTGCCAAACTCACATGATAATCATAAGATGAATATTGGACTTCCTTAACTAACAAGATTATCACTTTATGAATCGACGTCATTAAGTGAATCTTGTAAGTGATTTCATTTACTAAATCCTTAGACTTGAGATGCAAGTAGGTCTTGCGTGTGTTGATTATCCTTCTTGATTTAGTTTAAGTTATCCTGAATAAGGTAACTAATAAGGACTATTTTCAAAAGTGATTGTGAAGCATATGACTTGACACTTGTAGTTAATAAAGAATTTGTTCCTTCAATAGTTGAAGAATGATACCACTGGGCCCCTCATATGGTTAATCAGATGTATGTGTGGCCACACCAAAAAAGCTTATGTAGATATGTCTCAATGATTTTTGATAATCTTGATTAATTACATATACGAGAAACAGAATCGTTAATTAATGGAATGACTTAGATCCATATATATTTTTAACAAGGTATCAGAAACAAAGGGATTGTAAATGCATAAATTATTTATCCGTGAATTTGTGAAACCACACTTGGGTATTCCTGGGAGCATTGGCGTGTTGCTAGACGCTTACCAATGTTATTATATTATTTAATACATGTCCAAAGGGAGTTGTTGGATTATGTCCACGTAAAAATAATATATGTCCGAGAATTTTATTCGAGCCTATGAGGACGCACGCGTTAATATGTAAAACAATTATTTTAAATATATTAAACGTAATATATTTAGTGATAAATCTTAAACGAGC
>BQNB010035435.1:28708-50873 GCA_026074375.1 Tanacetum coccineum | reverse complement strand
TGCTCTCGTTTTTCAGCTTAATTTCATAATTTTTAGGTTTTTCTTAATCGTTTTTGTTTGTTATTGTTTAACTTAGCTTTCCACACTCTCAAATCATTTCTCTCATTCAAACTCCAATCTTCCGACTGTATCGATTCTCCAGCACAGCCTCGTTGGGGATAAACGACCCGGGAACATTCTATACTACTTCCCGGTTTCATTGATTGTGTTTTTAGATTATACTTACTATATATATTTTATATTTTATTATATATTATATATATATAAAGGTGTGGTTTAAAACTTCAAATCAGGTAGAAAAGGACCTCCGGCCTTACAAGGAGTGAAGATTGAACCCTTGACCTCTTTCTCCAGAGGCAAGGGTGATATCATAGGACTAATACCTACCTTAACTACCTTATGACTTCATAATTTATCATGAATTAGTAGGTTGTTAGGTGTTTGAGATCGAAACCATAAAAACTATTTGAAAATTAATCAAAGTGTTTGTGAGATTAATCAAAACTTTTGACACTTTGAAAGTTTCATTTTTAAGAAATGCTCCCCCTACACATGTGCATCAAAACTGAAAGAAATTTGCACAAGGAGGAAATAGTTCCGCACTTGAGTCAAAGATGATCACATTTTAATCCAAATTTCTCCCCTTAAAAAATAGCATACCATATGATACTTTTGATATCAATAGATTAAAATAGCTATATGGTTTTTTTTGAAAACACATGGGAGAAAACGGTTATTGCTTGATTATAAGTTGAACATGTTTAAATGTCTTAAACAAATTGGAAAAGTTAGTTGTCTCAAAGTGTGTCAACATCTAAAACGAATGTGTCCTAAGTCGCTAACAAAACGCTTGTTGAGTATTCTAGAACGGATGCATCCTAAGACGCTTAAAACGCTTTTCGAGTACTCTAAAACAGATTCAACATAGAACGCTAACAAAATGTTTTTCGATATTTGCACACTTGACAACAACTATTTTTTACTTTGAAGAATTTACTTTTGTTTACAAAACCATGAAATGTTTTCTTTATACCCCCCCCCCTCTTAACGATACATTTGTGTGTCACCACTTTTAATTGTATGACACCACAGTTATATTGAGAGTTAGACTGAATGTTTAGCACATTATTTTAAAAGATGAAAAATTCTTGAACAAATGTGCTCAAACACTACATGTTTTGGACACACAAAAATAATCTTGAAATATTGTGTCCACAAACATTAGAACTTTGGTTTTGAAAGTTCCCCCTCAAAAATAGATTTTAGTCAAAGCATTTAGTGTGTAAGGGAGTGTTGAACACACTTTTTGAGAAATTCTTGAAAATTTATGTTCAACATTTTAAAAACCATTAACTGGAGCTTAGCTCAAGTCCGAGAAGGTTTAAGCTTCCCGTTGTTAGGATAAATGTACTTAGTTGTACACTTTACTTTATTTGAAGTCCGAGTTCTAAGCAAAAATACTTAGAAGTCAAAGTTTTGAGAAAACTTTTGAAAAGTTTTGGATAAGTATGCTCGAAAACAACAAGATGTATCTTCTTTTGAATGTAAAGCGTACTGAAGATTACACATTCCTTTTATTTGAAAACCGAGTTATGCACTGATGTGTACATAAGTCATTTTGATGAGCAAATTTTTTGATGATTTTGAAAAAACCTTTTCAAAAATATTGAATAAATTTTGCTCATAAACAAGAAGATTTCTATTCTTTCTTTAAGATAAGTGCACTAACGCGTACACTTTCTTTTCTTTAAGACGCGGGTCTCGTACTGAAGTATATGAAAACCATTAAGTTAAAGTGTAGGTTACATTCTGAAGTAAATGTAAGCCATCATTTTAAGCACGAGTTACAGTTTGAAATAACTGTAAGTCATCAATTTAAGCATGAGTTATAGTCTGAAATAACTGTAAGTCATTTTGACATCAAATTAGACAACAAACTTTGGTACCTATTTAAGCGTGGTGCCATCAGGTTACTGAATTTTATAAACCATTTGTAAGTTGTTTCAACTCGATGTAAAGAAGTTAAATTCCATTAAGGACTTAAAACCGATGGTTCATTTTCAAATAATTCTCGTGGAATCAATGGAGATTTAAAATTCCTTTTGTTTTTCCATTGATTATGAAAACTTGGTACTTGTTGAGGAGTTTTAAATCTTGAGGAAGAATAAGATTTCCATTTGTTGTTGAAATTCAGTGTTTCATTTCGAAATTCATTTTTATGATGAACGGATTTCTTGCACTGTTTGGAATTTTTAAAGTAGAGTCATTTTTGTTTTGAAGCAAAATCATTTCTGATTTTGAGTATTTGAAAGGTTTTGAATGACTTTGCTTTGGTCTTCACACTTGCTCGGTGTAAAGCGAGAGTTTGGAGTTTTCAACAGACTTCTTAGTGGGAATCCACCTAAGACCAACATAAGTAAAGATTCTACATGTTGGTTTCCATGTAAAACCAGATCTAGGAGGCGTTGTTTTCACATATACAGCGGAGGACTTATTTGGAGAAAACCTTTATCCTGTGGGAATCTGTCTGCCATGATTTTTATAATCGATTTTCTTTTCTACGGGTATGTATATTTTTGTTGTCTTATAGGATTGTGCATCCTTTTTCAGTGCTGAGGCACGAGAATTTACCTTTGAGAGGTATTTTAAGATGCACACATCGTGATTTGCATTGTAAATGCACTTTCTGCATGTAGGACATGCCAAGTTTTTGGATTTTAAGAAAGACTTAGCGTTCCTAGGTGGTTATGCTATGTTAAGAGCTCTATTCGATACATGACTACTCATGGATGGTGGCCAATTCCTAGGTTATTGATACGAGTTCCTAGGTTTTGGTTTGCTACCACTAGTAGTGTTTGGTAATCTAGCAGGAGTAATCACACTAGGTTTTGAATTCAAAGCTTTGTCTTTCTTAAGTTGTGCATTTTTTTAGCTTCCTCTAGGTAGTAGTTATGAACCATGTCATTTGAGCCTACAGATTCCTTTGGTGATTGAAATGACACACACTTTGAGCTATTCCAAGAAGGGCCATGTGCATTCACATGATAAGACTTAGCAAATGAAGTTTTTCTAACGTGAGGCCAAGAATGTGGAGTGACTGGTTTTGTGAAATCATATGTCACACCAACTTGGGAGGCAAACCGTGTTTTTGAAAATGGAGGTCATTCATATTTATACGCAGTCGGTTGTCTTACGACTGGTTGATTTATGCTTCGTTGCAAAGGCGGTTTCCCCAAGATTGATGGTTTCCAAAATTAGTATCCACACCATTACCTTTCATCTTGTTCTATCTTTCACGCATTTCAACATTTGCAATCGTCTTATCTTGTAACTGAGCTTTTAGATCATTTATTTCAAGCGTTTTATGATTAAGTTTAGCAATCAGGGTAGCATTTTGTTCTTTCAAAGCTTTTCAGTATCCCTTGATTTCAAAGTGTTAGCCTTAATTTTATATAAGTTGAACAAGAATGTTATCGGTCTTATTAGTCGTAATTAGTGTTGTTATGTAATAGGTTAGTCGGGTTCAACGAGCTTGGACTTTAAGCTAATATTGTCCATGTATCGGGCTAAAGCCCAACACAAACCAAGTCTGTCCCAAGATGAAGTCCATACGCCTAGGTAAAGGGTATGTGACTATAAATAGACCCTCTCCACACATGGAGAGGGTGTTAGTCATTTCATGTGTGTGTTTTCATATGTGTAAAAGATCATCCACCTCTTTCTCTTAATCTAATATTCTTCTATTTCCTATCTTTCTTTCTCTTGTGGTTTGAAGCTTATTTAAGCTTATTGGGTTTGCTTATAGCTTATTGGTATAGCTTATGTGTTGTGATATGGATTAGCTATTGGGATAACATGTGGTATCAGACGCCAAGGGGTTTCTAGTGATTTTGTTCTTGTTTTTCTTTGTTTTCACTTGGTTTGAACCACACAAAAAGAGGGTTTCATTTTTTTTGTGTTCAAAAACCATAAATCTCTCACCTTTCTTGTTTATTTACCTTCGTAGAGGCTAGAAGTACAAATCTTTCCTTGGAAAAACATCAAAATCTTGATCTTTTATGTTCTTTTTGGTTTGAAAATAGTCTTGGTCTAAGAATCTTGATTTAATTTTTTTTTGTTAAAAACCATAAAGTTTGTGTTTCTATGCTTCTACTAGTCTTAGATAGGTAAGAAGTACAAGAAATTTTGGGTAAAAACATCAAAAAAATGAGTCTTTTGGTGATTTTTGATTTTTGAGTTTCGAACAAATTGGGCGAATTATACAATTGGTCAGGCGAGTTATACGTCGGGCGATTTATACGCATCTGGCTAGGCGAATTATACACTTGGTCAGGTGATTTATACACTTGGTCAGGCGATTTATACGCACAGGCAATTTATACGCACAGGTGATTTATACGCATAGGAGAATTATATGCTTTTGCCTAGGAGAATTATACACTTTGCTTAGGTGAATTATACACTTCTCATAGGTGATTTATACATCTCCATTAGGTGAATTATACGGTTTTTTCTTTGATTTGTAAAATCCCATGAAATATTAACTTATTTTCCTGGTTTTATCAAGAATTGTAAATTCCTGTGTATTCCTAAGACTCAATCACTTCATAAAACTTAAGATCCGATATCCATTCACAACTTCATCAAAATGTCAAATACCAATAACACAATGCAAACTCAAACATCGAATGCTCTTCACAATGCTATCATGGAAGCAGGTGGTAAAGACCGTCCACCAATGATAGCACCGGGTAATTACGTTCAGTGGAAATCCAGAATCAAGAGATACATCGACACCAGACCTAACAATGAACTCATCCACTATTGTCTCCAGAATCCACCCTACAAATTCAAATGGACTAAGAAGACTGTTCCAGTTGCAGAAGGTAGTTCTGAAACCACTACAGAAGGGTACATGGAGAACTATAAGAATGTTTCACAAGACATACGGGATCAACTGAATGCTGAAGCTGAAGTTGTTCAGATAATACTCACAGGGATAGATAACGATATCTACTCCACTGTTGATGCTTGTCCAAATGCATGTGAAATGTGGAAAGCAATTGAAAGGTTAAAACAAGGTGAATCAATCAATGTTCAAGATCTTGAAACCAATTTATATTAGGAGTTTGGAAAATTCACATCACGGGATGGTGAATCACTTGAATCGTATTACTCAAGGTTCTACAAGATGATGAATGAGCTTGTCAAAAATCAGTGTGATGTTACAAATCATCAAGTGAATGTTCAGTTCTTACTTCAATTAAAACAGAATGGCAAAGGTTTGTGACACTCGTTAAGCAAAGTCAAGAACTGAAGACTGTCTCCTATCACAAACTTTATGACATTTTGAAGCAACACCAGACTGAAGTCAATGATATAAGAGCTGAAAGACTAGCACGTACTGCTAATCCACTTGCACTTGTTTCTCAACAACAACTAGTTTACCATCCTACTCACTACACTAACAATTCCTCAACCAGATCACAACAAGCTACTACCAGAAACAGAGGAAAAGCAATTGTCAACTCTCCTCCGCCAACTTATGATCAAGAACCTGAAATGGTTGCTGAAGATGATGCATTGTCAAAGGAGAAGGAGATTGATAAACTCATGGCTTTGATTTCTCTATCATTTAAGAAAATCTATAAACCTACCAATAACAACCTCAGAACTTCATCAAACACCAGTAGAGAAAATCAGGATAATACTCCAAGGATTAACAGAGGTACTGGGTATGATAATCAAAGGGTAATTAATGTTGTTGGGGCTAAGGAGAATGTAGGTACATAGGTGGTGCAGCAGTCTGGGATTCAGTGTTATAATTGTAAGGAATATGGGCATGTAGCAAGGGAATGTCAGAAACCAAAACGGGCAAAGGATGCAGCTTATCACAAGGAAAAGATGCTATTGTGTAAGCAAGAGGAAGCTGGATTTCAGTTGAATGCGAAACAAGCTGATTGGAGGGATGACACTGATGATGAACCTGAAGATCAAGAATTGGAAGCACATTATCTGTACATGGCACAGATTCAAGAGGTTACTCTAGATGTTGCTGACAATTCTAGACCCATATTTGATGCTGAGCCATTGCAAAAGGTACAAAATAATGATGATAACTATAATGTGTTTGCCATTGAAAGTGAACATCCTGAGCAACCTAAATCTGTTAATGACACATATCTGGTTGAACAAGATGAACATAACATAATTATTGATTCAATAGATATGAGTTATGATAGAGAACAGGATGACCAGGATGATAATGATGACATTGCTAAAGAACGTGATTTGCTTGCTTCTTTAATTGAAAAACTAAAATGTGAAATTGATGACAGTAAAAACCGTAATAAATTTTTGGAATCATCAAACAAGGCTTTAGTTGATAAATTAAAAGGTGAAATTGAGGATTTTAAAACTAAAAATAAAAGTTTAGGATCATCAAATAACCATTTCAAAGAAGCAAACAATGAACTCTCAAAGACTAATCAATTGATGTTCAAAGACCTTAAGAAGTTCCAAGCTGAACTTGATAGGTATCATGATGTGAATTATGCGTCAAAGGTGGCAATTGATTGTGCAAAAGATAAAGGGGATTTAATGTCATACAAAATGGAATCTGAAAAGTCATTTAAAGAATATACTCGAAAGATAAACGATTTTAGAAATGAAAAAGGAGCTTTTTGCACATCAAGAAACCATCTCCATAATGTCACAAGAAAAAGAGGCTCGGATTAAGTTTTACAAAACTCATGAAAACAATGAAATTGAAAAGGTCATTGCTTTAATAAATAAGGTCAAAGCTTTAGATGATATTGTTTACAAAATCAGTCAATCAGTTCAAACAATGAATATGCTTAATCGTAATTGTAAAACGAGTTTTGTTAAACCTGAGTTCCTTAAGAAAGCTCAAAGAGCGAATCCTCATCTGTATGATATAGGTTGCTATAATTATAATCTTGCTTTAATGTTAGCTCCTGAATTTGACGAAATGATTCGTCTTGCCCAAGAAATTTGATCAAAATTAAGTGATTTGATCAGACCTTTTGATTATAAAAACTTGAATAATCTTTATGATTTGTTCGTTTCACAACGTGAAAAGTCGTCTAAACAGAGATATTTTTCAGAAAGGTCAAAAATGAGTCATACACCTGTCAAGAATGAAAATTCAAAAGAGTCTTTTAATAAACAAACAACTTTGTTAGAAAAACAGATTGATGAATCCATTCCGTGGGATCAAAAGTGTAAGAGCTCTAAAGAACTTTTCAAAATTAAAAGTAGGGTTGACACGATTTTTGATGGAGTGGAATGTTGCAAACAAACAATCGCTAAAATAACATATTTTGGTCACATAGATCAATTCATTCAAAATACAATCGAAAGAAATTTTTGTCCCCAAATTCAAAGAATCAATGCTGACTTATAAAAATTTCACTTGTGTTTGAAAGAGGAAATGGTTGCTGATTTGAGATACTTTAATTCTATTGAACATGAAGTAGACTCTCTCAAATCTCAACTGGAAACTTAAAAAACATAGTTTTTGAATGAAATCGACCGACTTTCCAGGGAATATTATTATGCTGATCACATAAATGCTATACTTGGTGTGTATCACTGAAATGGATGAAGTTACTAATTTGCAATGTGATTATCTGGAAGCTTTGGAAAAATGTGAACGTCTTGAAAAAGAACTTTCAAAAAGTAGAACAATGTCAAAGAGTTTTGAAGCACTTCAGAAACATGCGATTAATCTTGAACTTGCGTTACAACAATGTAAAGAACAGATAAAAAATGACAAATCTTTCAAAGAAAATCAGTCAAACGTATTTCTGAAAGAACGTGAACAATATTTTGAAATTCAAGACTTGAAAGCTCAATTACAAGACAAAGGAATTGCAATAAGTGAGTTGAAGAAACTCATAGAAAAGATGAAAGGAAAATCTGTGGAAACTAAGTTTGAAAAATCATCGGTTATTCGACAACCGAATGCTTTTAAAAGTCAAAGACAATCAATTTTAGGTAAACCAGCTACTTTTTTAGATTCTCTTGCAAAGACAGATTTCTCAAAGTCAAAGTCAGTTACCACAAATAATGTGTCCAATGATTTTTCAAAACCAGTCACTGCACAGATTTTGCCCAAAATGTGTTTTCAATTTTTGAAGAACATAAATGTGAATGCCGACCATGAATGTACAAAGTGCACACAACGCCTACTCAAACTAGAACCCCCACGTTGCCTCAAGACAATAGACACTAACAAACGTGTGTCCTCTCTCTACAGGAGTAGATTCCAATACTAATTAGCAGATCCACAACTTTAAAGCAAACAACTGGAAGATAAGTCATGTCTTTAAAAAACCCCCCCCAAAAAAAATAGTCCCAATGGAGAACAAGAAGTAGAACACACCTGTAGGAATTTTTAAGTTATCACATAATAAGCGCTGTAACTACGTGTATTACAGTTTGAATGCAAAGACCCGAATGTTTAACTTGTTTTTGTGTTAACTTGTGGAAAATGTGGTACTGAATGACATTCATGATTTGGTGTGTTTCTACATTATATTACTGGCGTGAATCTAGGACTAAGACAACCAATGGCTGTGCCTATTATACTAGAGAACCCAAGCATTCTGTGAACCAATCTGTTCAACATCCAGTAAGAAAAACCGTTGCAACAATCCCACTGTTAAAAATCTAGACACATAACTAGGAAGTTATATATGAGCTAGTTAGTAAGACATGCAGTTGTGGTATCCTAAATATACTCCAGCCCTAATACAATTGAAACCTAAGCTCCAAAAGGAAATTGTTAACCAAACGTTATGTATGACCTTCTAGGAAATCAGTCTAGAACTAGCTAATATTTTGAACTTAATACACCTAGGTGTTCCACCCATGTCGAATACTCCATTGTCTTCTAATCTTTTGTAGCTCGTTCCGAATAATTCTATTCATCGTCGACTATGAGTGGTGCTCAAAGCACATGACTATGGAAATCTCAAACTTATCTCACTATTTTGTGGAGATATTTACTGGGAACGGTGAAGTTTGGAAATGATCAAATTGCAAACCAATTCTTGGTTATGAGATCAGGTTCAAGATCGAATACTATCAAATGGGTTTATTACGTCGAAGGGCTTAATCCATAATTTATTTCTCTGATGGTGTCAAATTCTATGATGCGGATTTGAAGTTGCTTTTCGAAGTCTACATGTTATAATCCAAGAATTGAAGGGAAAGATTATTTCTCACAGGTTCTCAAGGCAACAAATGTATTCCAATTACTCACCAAGAGACTCAACAACTCCCAATCCAATTTTCTTAATGGCTAAAGCAACAACGTCTTAACAAGGTATAGTGGCATCATCGTCTATCTAAATAAACATGACAGCCATCAACTTGCTTTCGAAGAATAATATTGTGAATAGCCTTCCAAAGCTAAAATTTGTCAAAGATCATTTGTGTTCTTCTTGTGAGTTAGGGAAAGCAAAAAGAAAGTCTTTTCACACTAAGACTACCCCGAGCGCAAAAAGACGGTTACAACTTCTACACATGGACTTATGTGGTCCAATGCGGTAGAAAGTATTAATGGAAAGAATATGTTTCTCGGTAATTGTTATACTACTTCTCAATATTCCTGGAGGACCTCACTTCTTGAGGTCAAAGACAAAACACCTAGAGTTCCACTGATTTCCTTACACTAGTCAAAGAGGACTTCATCTCATGTTACAACATTTTTCGAACTTGACAAAGCATGGAATTTTTTTTAATAAACACTCTCATGCAAACATTTGCAAAAGAGGGAACAAGACACAAAATGTCAACTTGCTCGAACACCTGAACAAAAAGGCAGTTGTTGAAAGACGGAAACCGAAAAAAAAAAAAAAAAAAAAAAAAAACTTCCCCCCCCTTCTTGAGGCAGGCTCGAATAATGCAAAGCGCCTCTAAAGATTCCTCTGTTCTTTCTGGTCTGAAGCAAATTGCAACAAATGTTTTTACCTCAAAATCGTTTACTTATAATTCCTCGACAAGATAAAACACCTTACCAAAATCAATTAAGCCCGGAAACCGGTCAGTTAAGTATCTTTTACATCTTTAGTTCTCTTTTGCTACACATCCGACAAGATGGTGAAAATCTTGATAAAATGAAGGAAAAGGTGATACATGTATTTTTGTTGGGTTATTCTACTACAGTCAAAAGGCTTACCATGGTATTTAACAAGAGAACAGTAAAAAAAAAAAATAAAAGTAATGAAACAATTCATGTTAACTTTGACGAATTGCCTCAAATGGCGTCAGATCACGTCAGTTCTGACCCCGGTCCACAATGTTCGACAACGGTACTTGAACAAGATAGTTTAAGTCCCAGTCCACAAAGTCAAGAAAATGTTTCTCAAACTACTAAGACAATAACAACTTCAAATGAGCTAGAATTGCTATATAGTCTGATGTTCAGTGAATTACTCAATGGAAACTCTAATGTTATGTCAAAGTCTTCCACTGTACATGCTGCTGATAATCCCGATAAACGTCAACAACATAATACAACTCACACTTCTACAACAACCGATGTTGCAGATCCACCTCCATTGAACATTCAATCAACACATCAAACTCCAACTCATGTACCAACTGTCACTGCACCTGAGAACATTATTCAAGCAGAAACTGATACCAAAAATGCACAATTTGATGACGATAAATTTATCAACATCTTCAGTAACCCGGAACAAAGAACAAGGGAGAATATCCACTCGTCATTTATTCTCCAACATGCATACTTTCTATCAACACCGACCTCTGCTAACGTTGTATCAAGAGATCATCCATTAAACAAGTCATTGGAAATCCTTCTCAATCAGTTAGAACAAGACATCAGCTAGAAACAGATGGCGAGATGTGTATGTTCGCACTCACCGTGAGTCGAAACGAACCAAAGAACATCAAAGAAGCCATGGATGATTCTGCATGGATTAAATCAATGCAGAAGAACTCATTAGTTTTGATCGATTTAGGATGTAAGGGGAATTAGTCGACCAGACCACTTTGCAAAAATGTCATAACTTAAAGTGTCTCTGGGAAAAACAAACATGATGAAAAAATACTGATATTTCGCAACAAAATCTCGTCTTGTGGCTAAGGAATATGCTCAAAAGGAAAGAATTGATTTCGAAGAGTCATTTGCACCAGTTGCTCGGTTAGAAGCTGTACGGTTGTTCATTGTGTATGTTGCACAAAAAACAATTATAGTGAACCAAAATGACGTTAAAACAGAATTTCCTTTATGTACCTTAAAAGGAAGAGTTTACGAAACCAACCAAGATGGATTTGTAGACCCATATCATCCTGACAAAGTTACTGTCTCAAAAAATCATTATATGGTCTCAAACAATTCACCAAAAGCGGGATCTGATGAAACCTCTCCAATTTCCCTGTTAAAATAAAAAAATAAAAAAATCCAAAGGATTCGTAAAGTTCTATCGATCCAACTCTATTACATAACAAAACATTGGAAGACAAATACCTTGTGCAAATTTACGTTGATGACAAATAATTTTTGGTTCTAACGAACCAAAAATTTCAATATGTTTTGGAAGAACTAAAGCACAGCAAGTTTGATATGTCTATGATGGGGGGAGGCTAAAATTCTTTTAGGAATTCAAGATCCACCAATCCCTCGTGGTATCTTTATAAACCAAGCTAAGTATGCTCAAGAGATATTAAAAAGCATGGTATGACCTCATGTGATATCATTGGTACACCAATGGCTACAAAAACCTTGATGCTGACTTGAGTGGTACTCCGGTCGACCAAACAAAATATCGTAGTATGGTCGGAGCACTCATGTACCTAACAGCAAGCAGACCAGATATTGTACATGCAACATGTTATTGTGCTCATTATCAAGCGAAACCGACTGAGAAACATCTCACTGCGGTTAAGCAGATCTTTTGGTACCTTAAAGGCTCCGTTAACATGGGTCTCTGGTATCCAAAGGACACCAGTTTCGAACTAACTGCTTTTTCAGATTCAGATCACGCGGGTTGCCTCAATTCACGTAAGAGTACATCTGGTGGCATACAATTTCTTGGTGGTGATAAGTTAGTCAGCTGGTCATCCAAAAAGCAGGACTGTACCTCAATGTCTTTAGCAGAAGCTGAGTATGTGTCTTTATCTGCGTGCTGTGCACAATTTCTATGGTTGAGAACTCAGCTCACAGATTATGGCTTTCACTTTGATAAAATACCTATGTATTGTGACTCAAAGACTGCCATAGCCATCTCGTGCAATCCAGTCCCGCATTCCCGTACCAAGCACATCGATGTTCGATATCACTTCATAAAGGAACAGGTTGAAAAGGGTATTATTGAATTATTCTTTGTTGGAACTGAATACCAGTTAGCTGACTTGTTTACTAAAGCTTTATAGGAAGATAGGTTTAAGTATCTTGTCAACCGATGTGTCCAAAGCTGATTCTTCTGAGAGTGAGTATGAATCTTGGGGAGATAGTGATGATGATGTTGATCAGCAAAGTGATGATGAACAAACTATGTTTGATAATCAGAGGACAAGTGATGACGAAGAAGAAACACAAGAAGATAAGTTCGTACATACACCTGAAAACTATGTACCTACTGATGATGAAACAAATATGAAGAGTATGATCGTATCAATGAGGAGATGTATAGTGATGTGAATGTGGAATTAAAAGACACAGAGCTTGAAGGTTAAGTGAAAGACGATAAAGAGATGATTGATGTTGGTCATGTAGATGCTGAGCACGAGAATGTTAATCAAGAGGTTGCAGGTGATCAAGTTAAGGATGTTGATCAGGCAACAGTTACAACTGCCCCTACTACACAGAAGACTAAAGTTCCACTACCAAGTTCTTCTATCTCATCTGACTATGCTACTAAATTTCTTAACTTTGATAACATTCCATCGGCCGACACTAAAATTATCTCAATGATGGAAATCAAAGTCCAACATGAAGATCCAAGTAGTCAAACCTCACCACTTCTCGCCGTACCTGTTTTGGTAATTTCTGAATCTTTAACAACTCCAGCAACAACCATTCCTCCACCTATTCTACCATTTATCCCTTTTCCACAACAATCAACACTGATACCAACACCAACAACTACAGAAGCAACAATCTCAACCACAACTGCTCCTGATTCCGAAACCCTTTCTGCTATCCATTAAAAACTTTCTGACTTGGAAAATGAAGTCAAAACATTCGGAAATGTTGATTACAGTTCAGCTATTTGTACAGCAATCAAGTCTAAAGTTACAATCGTTGTTAAAGAGTACATTGGAACTAGTCTGGATGATGCTCTTCATAAAGTGATCCAGAGACATACTACAAAACTTATTAAGGAACACTCCGTTCCAGCAGATGTCGTATAAATGCTCCAACAGCAACAGAAACCTCAGAAAAGTGTTGCTGATATTCGCAAGATCAAGATAGAAATGCAGGAAAACAGCAAGAGACCAAATACACCATCACTTTATCTGGTACGGCTGAGTTACAAGAATTTGATCAGAAAAGAACCTTGTTTGAGACAATGACTAAAACTAAGTCATTTAACAAAAACACCAAATATAAGGCTTTATATCATGCTCTCATGGAGTCTATTCTTGAGGATGAAGATGCCATGGATAAAGGTGTTGCAGACAAGTCAAAGAAGAGAAAGCCAGATGATGCTGACAGAGATGAAAGCCCTCCTACTGGATCAAACCAAGGGTTAAAGAGGAAGAAAATAAGTATAAAGACGTTGAACCATCAAAGAAGGCTAAGTCAACTGAAACCTCCAAAGGCTACAACAAATCACAGCCAAAACCTACTAGCAAGTCTGTACAAGCAGAAGAGACATTATTTGTGGCTGGAGATACTCAAGTGCCACAGAATCTAGGAGAAGACATTGGTAACTCTGACGAACCACCCATTGTTAATGTTGACCCAAAGGACTGGTTCAAGAAACCAGAAAGGCCTCCTACTCCAGATCCTGAGTGGAATGATTGTAAAATAGTTGATAATAAGTCTACTCATAAATGGCTTAGTGACCTTGCCAAAGCAGAACAACCTTCCAAAACATTGAATGATTTAATGAGAACTTCAATTGACTTCAACGCATTTGCCATGAACCGCCTGCAGATTAGTGATCTCACATAAGATATTCTGGTAAGACCGGCTTACAAGCTTCTTAAAGGCTCTTGCAGGAGTTATGTCAAGCTCAAATATAATATGAAAGAATGTTACAAAGCACTAAATGATAAACTAGATTGGAATAGCCCTGAAGGTGATAGATATCCATTAGACTTAAGCAAACCACTACCTATGGTTTAATCAAGAAATCGTCAGATTGTCCTGGTTGATTACTTCTTCAACAATGACTTAAGCTCTGGCAGAACATACACGACTTCTTTAACCAAGACGAAGGCTGGTAAGTACGACTTGCAGGGAATTGAAGATATGGTACCCACGTTATGGAGTCCTATAAAAGTATATGGTATGGTTATGGTCATCTTGAGGAGACTGAAGTTCGAAGATCTGATAAGCAATTGTACAAGTTCATGGAAGGCGACTTTCTACGACTTTATCTAAATGACATCGAAGACATGTTGCTTCTTGTTGTTCAGAACAGACTCTACAATGTTTACTCCACCAAAAGAATTCTGGCAGTGACAAATGTTAAAGTTAACGTATGGTATGGTTATGGTCATCTAAAGGAGATTAAAGTTCGAAGATCTGATCAGAAATTGTACAAGTTCATGGAAGGAAACTTGTCCACGCGCTTCATTCTAAATGAAATTGAGGAACAGCGCTGCTTCTCGTTGTTCAATAACAGGTCTCTTCAACCTCGAGGGTAATGTCATGTGCACTTGGCTCCTTGCAGATCACTTTTGTTGTTTACAATGACGTATCTGTAATCCATAAAAGAGGTGGATGATCTTCACTCTGTGTCGAGAAGCTACCAGAAGAGCTCAACATCTGCAAGCCCTAGTTGAACACAAGTGGCTATTCAAATAACCTAGAACCATATCACCACATTACTCTAACCTAAGGTGTTATCGAATTATCGAGACAAGTTGGAGAGAAACAAATGATTGTATTACATCATGAGCTTTTACAGTTCAGGTGCGGTACTCAGCTGAACATCAGTTAGTGATAAACTCAAAAGACCATGCTCCAACAATTGGTGGATGGTGCATACATGGGGACATCCAGATGAAGATGGAGTAATTTGGACAAAGAAATGGTCTAGTTAACCTCATGGGGGAAAGATTATGAGAGTCTGTGTCTGCTGGAAGACGGTTGATGAGAGCTTAGAAAAAGTTTGTGGGTGGCTGCAGAGTATTACGGGGACATGACTCAGAATGCTTTATCGCGAAACATATTGACTTTGTCATGTATATTATTATTTGTTCTACTATTTCAGGTCATTTCTCGTAATTATAAAACTTGTGAATATGTAAATAAGTAGTGTAGGACTAAAAATAGGCATATATAGTGTTTGAGTACGAATTACTAAGAATTTCTTAGTAAATTTAAAAAATTTCAAACTAGCGTACTCAACACCATATAATACCCTTAAAAATTGAGGGGGAGCATTAAAATGTTCCTAATAAGGCTTAATATATATAATCAGAACATTTCTCCCCAAATAGTTTTTCATACATATTTAAATCAATTGATATCCAAAATATCAAGAGATTTGACATTTTTGATAAGGGGAGAAAATGATTAAAATATATATAACTTGTAAATAAAAAAGTGATCTTAAAGGCTCATGTGTGAACTCCTTTCTCATCATTCTAAACAATTTCGGTTATCGATGAATGTGTTGAGGGGAGCATTTCTGAAAAGTAAAACCGTCGAGGTACTAAATGTTTTGATTTATATCACAAAGTACCTTGATCGATGTTTTCAAATGGTTTCAAGGCTGAGAATAATACCAAAAGACCGACCATGTATTTAATTTATTAGAGTTTTAAGGTGGTTAGGTATAGGTGTTCGTTCCCATGATCCAGCCAGAACCGGAAGGATCTACTCAGGGACATTCCATTAGATAGAATAGAGTTCCATAGGTATGATACAAAAGGAGTAAAAGTGAGAAAGGGGATAATGCAGACTAAGACAAAGCTAACATTGGAACAAACCCAACAAGGTGTTAGTGATGAAGTCTCGGTTAGCATTGAAGGGGTTGAAGAATGAAAAAGAAAAGTAAAGATAAACGGTGAAAAGAAAGAAGCCTTACTTACACTTAGGAAGAAACCAGGTCAATACATATGCTATCAGAAACACTAACCTATTGTCTGGTATTGAAGATAGTCATCATGGACCCAGTGATGCAATGCACAACCCTCCCCAGCCACTTAAGTTCGGAAAGACTCTTGTTTCAAAACTCATAGAGATTACACACATTACTATTGACTTTCTCACTTCGAGATTGTTGATATTGAAAAGGTGGCAATCAGCTTCAGCCTCCGATTACTAAAACCAAATGTGCACTATTAAGTCTAAAGCCAATAATGAGATCATTCATAAATCTCACTAGGATACTATTCCAATATATTTGTTTCTCACACACTGTGAAAACAAGTAATATCTTAAGAGTCCTACGCATTATCCTTGTGATATTGCCAGAACATCAGAGTGATACTTAAGTATTCACAATGACGATGGAAATCCTTCCAGAGCTAACATCAAACAAGCTCTATGGTAGGTGACTTGTGAGATCCTATATGGATCAAACTTGTGACACTGGATATCGATTCGGTCCAGACTATGAATTGATGGTTGACAAACTTTTAAATGCATAAAACTTGATAACATCAAATATTTGATACTTTTTAGTGCCAATTCTCCCCTAAAAATACTTGCAAATTGTCTTATAAATACTTGAATTCGATACTTTTACGGTTATTTCCTTGTTTTAAGGTAAAATGCAAGTATGTGACAAGAAACACGGGAAAAGGACGTAATAATGAAGAAACGCGGATTTTTACGAAGGTTTACGGCGTAACACCTACGATAGTGTTACGCCGTAACATATTTATGGCAAGACATATAACAACCCACAATTTTCATAAATGTAAATATCCATCTATTAAATTAGATGCACTGTAATATCTATCTATTAGAAATATATCACCTTTTTACAGGAAATTTTTTTGCTTTATTCTATTATGTAACATGGTTTACATAACTAAAGTTAATGAGCTCACACAACCTACCTATGCCATCTATATCTATGTTTATCTCATGTAAACATCCTAATATGTCAAGTCTATATCCTAATATCATTTTTACCAAGTACATTATCCATTTAACGTACTTTTCAAAACGTTATACCAAAACAAGCATTAAACGTTAACGTTTATATCAAAACCCTAATTATATGTAATGTAAACATATAAAATGAATGTACAAGCCTTTACAGCATGTGTACAAGTATCAATACACAGCATTTGAATATCTTTTCCCTCCTAAATCAAGTTACGACTTTTTAAAACATAATGTACAAGTCAATAATGCAAGAAAGTCAAATTAGGTCATTTAAGCTCCTAAATCATGTTTAAACTTTACCACCATTTTAATACAAGGTACAAGCACTTAATGCATGACTTTTAAACCTTAAGCCTAAACCCTAATTCATCCTAAACCCTAATCTCAATCTAAAAGTCTAAAACCCTAAACCGAACCTTAAACCAACCCGTGACCCATTTTGCTTCATTTTGACCCATTTTTAAACCCAAGCAACCAACCAAGCACCACTATGACTCACCAAGCAGCCACCTAAGTAGCTTACAAGCACCTTATTCACCACCTTGCTCACCAAGTTGCAAAAATCACCTCCTTGTCTTCCTTTCTTTAGCCGTGGCCTCCAAAACCCTCTCCACATCTCCAAACTAGCTTCTAGCCTTGCATACTCACACCATAGCTATTCCTTGTCATCCTTAACTAGCCCTAGATATTTTCATCACATAAACTTAGGCACCAAGGGTCTTTCTCCCCTATAAATACATGAACCAAAGCACCCTTTCAATTCATCCTACACATCTCATCTCATACCCTCAAATGGAATTCTAACCCTTCCATAGCAGCAATAGAAGATCAAGAGAAGTCCCTAAGCTCAGAATAGTAGCCAAGAAGCAAGAAAAACAAAGTCTTGAAGCCATTTCTAGGCGTACGGATCATAAAACCCCATTTCGACCCATTTTAGCTCAAGTAAGCCTAAGATCTTGTTCCATAAGCTTATATTCTGTACAATAATGTTCATAATACTCTTAAGATCATGTATGAACTCTTGTTTGAAGCTTTGAATCCTCAAACCCATGTGTTTTTAATAAAAACCCTAAAAACGACCCATTTTGATTTTCTAGCTAACGGATCCTTTTTCTAAACTTTTGTTACGTTAAAACTTCTTATTTTAGCTTATACTAATAAGCTATAACCTGCAAATATCATTTGGAATCCTAAAATAAGCTTGCATGGCATTTTGGACTTGTTTTGCAAAAGTATTCCATGCAAGGGGTATATATCGTAACTTTCTGAAATTTATAACTAAAGGGGCTGAAAATGTCATTTTCTTAAAGTTATAACTATAAGGACCTATTTTGCCAAGTTTCAAAGTTAAAGGTTTAATATATATATATATATATACATATATATATATATATACATATATATATATATATATACTTTTTATATAAATGACTAACCTTGTAAAAGTTTATAAACCAAGGGTATATATTGCCAATTTTGCAAACTTATAAAATATTATATTTTTATATTAATTATAAAAATATATATATAAATTATTCTAGCTTTTGAAGAAACTTAAAACTATAATGTATCACATTACTAGGGAGCTTCATGTGAGGGGTTTCATTTGGGTATACGTTTTGACGAGTTTGCTGGATTTACGATTTAAAGTGTCCTGGCTCCTCAAACGTTTACTACATGACCTCTGAATTATGATGGCCTAAACAGTGATACGATATTTCCATAATAAATCCAATAAAAAATGATATTTCATTATGACATAAAACATATCCAATCAAACTAAGACTTGACATATTACCCAGGTTGTGTGACGAAGCCGTTACTTTCATTTTATATACTTTTGCCATCAATCGGATTTCCCTGTACTGTTAAGGTGAGTTCATAGCCTCGCATTCAATCTTTTAAATGTTTCATAAACCCGCGAGGGGGATACATGCTATAAACCATGAATGCAAGTATTTTTCTGTATGCTATCCTGATATATTATTGCCTAAGTCCCTACTTTTGCCATTAAGTCCCCACTATCATGAACCGTTAATTACTCGTCGGGGTAAGCGTGAATGCTGTGAATAGATCTATTTGGGACTGGACTCCCCGTTGGTGTACCTATACTGTCGGTAACCAATAGCACACATTTGAATAACTTTACGGGTGTTTTGGCAAAGACACCCGTTGGGGCAATTATTTGTGATTATTTAACCTAAGGTTTCGGTGTCATGAGCTTAGGGCAATAATACTATTTTTCATGATAATTGTATGTGTTGCAATTATTACAAACTATGGGTGTATAACAACGTAACCCACTATTGAGCTTGTATTCAAAACTGTTTACTATAAACCTATGAATTTCACTCAACCTTTGTGTTGACTTTTTAGCATGTTTATCTCAGGTAACTGAATATCTTATGGCACGAAGTGGCACAAAATTTAAGATGGCTAAACTGTTATCATTCAAACTTTATGTTTTCATGTAGATTTTGGGACCTCTGTTTGTAAAAACTCTGATGAAATAATAAATGATAACTTATCTTTTAAAAACGTCTATTTCGAGTCGTTATCTATGATTATGACTGTTGTACTATGAAATAATACCCCAGATTAGCTTCTGCTGCTATATGTCAAAAAGGGGGTGTTATAGATTGGTATCAAGAGCCACGGTTATAGAGAACAAGGTCGAAACCTTAACTATAACTTCTTTTCTTTTTCCATCCAAGAAAATCCTCCGTGCCTCTACATCTTTCGGAATAGTATGTAAAGATACATAACTATTATACTATTATATAAATAACTTATGTTATTTACCGTTGGGTTGTTAACAGAACGATGTCATCCTACTTTCAATGTTGAGGATGCCTTTTCCTCTAACTTTTTAGACTTTATCCCGGCTTCCCCAGACTATGTCCCAGCTTCAACAGGAAAAACTTATTCTAGCGCTTCAAATAACTCATTTGGTGTAGTTCCAATAGCTTCACCAACTCTTTCGCTCTTTCATGATGATCCCTACATGAAAGTTATGCTGAAAAATCACCTATCCCACCTCCAACTATCATACCTCAATCATCAATACTTAATCCTTAAGAATTCTTTCTTCCTGAAGAACTACTACCACCAAAGAAACGAGGTTGTTCATCCTCATCTACTTCTGCCCTACCTCAAGACTTTGAGATAGGAGAAAGCTCTCATAAGACAAGTCTGGAACGTCACGAGGAGCAAATTGAGGAAATCTTGAATCATCTAGATGAACTTTCTCTCGACCGTATTGAATACATAGAAGACAAAATCGAAGGACTCAGAAAAGGTCGGGTGATTATCCAACAAGACTTTGACAATCTGGAAGCTGAACTCTAACAAACTCGTGCTCAAATTTCTAAACTTCAGAAGAAGCAGATGGAAAATAACCACAAAACTTCTCTGGCTTGCTTCAGAATTACTGATCTAGAACACATCATCAACGATATCCAGATTCGTCATCAAGAAGATAAGGAAAGTCTTCTGAATGCCATCAATGAACTCAAGATCAGCCAAGAAGGACCATCGGACTATTAGATTAGATCTTAGTTATCGCTTTTATTAGAACCTAGCCACGGGATGTGTGGTATAAATAAAAACACTTGTCAAATCTTGACTATGTATAGTACAAAGGCAAGTTGTTCTTAATATAATACAATGGCAATCCCGTTCTACTTTGTTGTTTCCTAATACCGATTCATTTATCTTATATCCTATATCGTTGTCTTCATCTTCATCATCATGAATCATACCATAACTTCTATATCAGATACTTGTTAGAATTCACGATTTCAATAGCACCATTATAATAATGCTTATTTTTTAACTTTAAGCATTTCAAATAAGCATTACATTTTTAAGACTTGTGATATTATTCTTATTAAGTGTTGTCATATGTTGATAGAATGCCTCCCAAAAGGACGTCAACATCTGAAGCACCGGCCATGACTCAAGCTACCATTAAGAAACTAGTTGCTGACAGTGTCACTGCGGCTCTGGAAGCACAAGCTGCAACAATGGCAGGTACTAGTAATCCCAACAGGAACACCGGTCCTACTGGAACTCCTGTAGCAAAAACGGGAAACTACAAAGAATTCATAAGCTGTCAACCTTTCTACTTCAATGGTACGGAAGGAGCAGTTGGCCTCATCCGCTGGTTTGAACGAACCGAATCAGTGTTCTCTCAAAGCAAGTGTGCTGAAGAAAACAAAGTAACATTTGCTACCGGTACTCTTACTAATGATGCTTTGTCCTGGTGGAATGCATACGCCCAACCTATGGGAGTAGATCAAGCCAATCAAATCACCTGGACTGAGTTAAAATGACTCTTGACAAACAAATATTGTCCCCAAACTGAAGTCAGAAAGATGGAAGATGAATTCTACAACCTGACTGTGAAGGGAAATGATCTTAAACCTTACGTTAGAAGATTCCAAGAACTAGCGGTCATATGCCCAAGCATGGTACCGAACACTGAAAAACTCTTGGAAGCCTTCATTGGAGGGTTGCCTAGAAGTATTGAAGGGAATGTTACCGCCTCTAAACCTCAAACTTTAAAGGAAGCCATTAACATAGCCCAAAGGCTAATGGATCAGGTAACAAAACATGCTCCGATACAAGCATCAAGCGACCACAAGCGAAAGTTTGACGACAGAAGAACTTTCAACAACAACACCAACTACCGCAACAACAACTACCGTAACACCAACACCAACAACCACTACAACAATCATCGACCACAACAAAATCAAAGGCAAGAAGCTGTTAAAGCTTATGCTGCCACTCCTGCTGAAAACAATAGGTATGCCGGAAGTCTCCCATTGTGTAAAAGATGTAATCTCCATCACACTGGACCTTGTACTG